>PYFS01003176.1:0-44363 GCA_003671545.1 Ophiognomonia clavigignenti-juglandacearum | reverse complement strand
GCTATTAAAGCGTTATGCAAATATCCGACGATTTGATGTTCAGACGAATAAAGAAACGGAATAATAATACTAGTAAAAGATATACTAATAGAATTGTTTCGTTTTTGAAGTTTTGAAATATAGGAAATTATACGTATTTAAACGTATTAATTATAAATAGAAACTATTTATAATTATAGAATAAAATAGTAAAATAGATTAGGTGAATCTTAATCTAATAATAAACAACTAAATAGGTATTTCGATATATTGGTTATAGTAAATATCTATTTTAATTAGCCTATATATAAAGAAATTGTCCGTGAGCTATTATATTATAATTAATCTTATTCAGCGTTATTCGTCGTCGTTAAATTAGGTAATAAATAGGTTAATATTTGTGAACAGCGCCGGTAACCCGTTGTTATTATTATTTATCGTAATATGGATTTCTAATAGGTCTTTTTTATATTATATAATATATAATACGATTGGTTCCTGTTGAGAGAATAGCTAGTAGGGCTTCCTGCCGAATAGGGCAGGGAGCCACGGCAGAGGTAGTTGGCTTACCTAACTACCCCTGCTCCTGCATAGGGCGGTGGCAGAACCGGTTGGTGGCCAGGGGATGATTAGTCATCCCAATCTAGCTACAACTGACTTCTACAGCCACCGGCCGTTTAGTTAGTTTCTCTACACAACAACGAACAACCAGAACCCAATTGAGACGAAGAGAAGAGCATCACGTGACCCCAGTGTACACCCAACAGTTCCGGGTTATTTAGGTATTTTTAATATCAAATTCGCTTTAAGATATAATTTTTTCGATAATGTATAAGTTAAAGAAATCGCTTTCTTTCTTATATACGAAATAACGATTACGTTAGCTAATATCGTTAATTCGGTGGTTTTGTTTATAAGAGAAGGTTTTGGCGGGAGTTGAAAAGGTTGTAGCGAAGGTGTTTAGTTTTAACGAATTCCTTTTGGCGATTTTATTATCTTTTCGGTTTTTCTGAATTTACTATATATCGGGCTGTTCCGGGGCTTTTAAAATTCTGGTCGATATAGAATATATACTTCATGTAATTTCACGAAGTATTATGAATATGCTTATTGTAATTATATGCTTAATATAAAAAGATTTAACGAGTTACTTATCACTGTCTGATTAATATAATATTAAAATAGGAGCGTAATTTGTTAAAAATTCTTTTGGTAATCGGGTGTAGTTTTTAAAAGGCGTATTCGAATTCCGAGAGGTTTGCTATAGCGGCCTATATTTGTGATTTAAATAAAGTTTCGTCGGCATGATTTTATCCGAGAGCTTATTGGTATAGCTAGAATTTATTTAATATCTAGTTGAAGATATTTATATGAGTTTCCCTTTTTTTATTTTATAGAGATTGGAATATATTATTATGAATTAATCGATATAATATGTTATATAGGTAATCCTTTATTTAAAATGTTGCTTTAAATATCGTAAAAAGATTTATATTTTATAAAATAATTAAGGTCGAATTTCTTTGCTTTATCGATTAAGTTTAAAAAGAAGATTTCGTAGTATTAATTCGGTTCGATTCTTATAATCTTATAAATAGCGTAAAATGCCTATATACGGTCGTCTAATAAATTATATCTCTATTTTGAATATTTTCTTTTATCGAAGGGGCCGAAAACCTTAGGAAAATCCGTAATTCTTTTATAATTAAGGTCTTTAAAAAAAGCGATCTTTAAGAAGAGCATATATTTATTTTCCGATAAAGATTATAGTGGTATAGAAATAACGTCCCGATTAATTTAAAAAAAAAAATTCCCCGCTAGAGGGCTTAGCTTTAGTTATTATTTTAATAGATCGGAGTTTAGCAGAGAGATACCGTAGACTTTTTCTCATTATATTAATGTATTTGTATTTCGTTAATGTTACGTTATAATTGGGTGATCATAATCATTTAATAATCCGGAATTAAGATATAAAGATTATTATTATCGGAAATATCTTATTAAAGTAGGTTGTCGTTGTTTTCGATAATCGGGATTTCTATATTTTCTAGGTTAGCGGGGTTATCTTCGCTATTAACCTAACGGATTTAGCTATTTGATGGCTAGGGGGGTATAATTTAGGCATAAATAGCTTTAGTAGTATTAGTCGTAATGCATTAATTGGTAAAAAAGCGTTATCGAAACTTGTATTAGTAAAAACCTTATTCGATTGTGATGTATCATCGGAGCTTTTCGGATAACTATTTTAGAGATATTTCTATTTGAATTAGATTATAGAAGGATTATTTAAAGTTTCCTTTTCGCCTAAATACAACCAAGATATAGATATTTTAGCGACGTAGCTAGTTTTTGCTATATAGTTTAATTTATAGATAAACGTTTTTCTATATATCGAAAATCTAATTCTTAAAGGCTTTACGGTAAATTCTTTATAAAAAGCTATTATATTTATTATTTATTGGTTTAAAGAGAAGACGAGTGATATATGTAATAAATTGGTTAGGTGTGGCGTTTAAGGAAAAACTTTTATCGTTTTAGTAATTGTCTTTAATAAAGCGGTTAAAGATTTATCCGGATAGCGCCTTTTCGGTACGGGATTAGTCGGGTAGATTTGCTTTTTTTTTTAAAGATATCGTTATCGTTATTTCTAGATATCTTTGAAATATTTATTATTGCGGGGAAGGTTGGGTTAAGAGGAAACGGAGGAAAGAGAAACGATTATATATAGCTTAGATTATAATTCGAGTTATTATTAAAGAATATCGGCAGCTAGGGATAGCGTTACCAGCGATATTAATATAAGCTATAATTCTTTCGGTATTAGTGGTATTTATATTGATTGCGGCGTTTATATTGATTGCGGCGCTTATAAACTAAATTAGCTTATAGCTATCGTAAATATTAATTGTTATATCGCGGGCGGAGCAGGTGGTTATTTATATTAACCATATTTCTTGCCGCAAGCATAATTGGCGTAATGCATTCCGAATATTCGCTCTCGATCCCATTATATAATATATTGCTTTTATAACCCCGCGCTTTATTTATATCGGCTGCAATATCGACTAGCTATACCGGAAATTTAGATTAATACGCATTTCAATCGTAAAATCGCTTGCGAGCTACGGATTCCTAGGCTAAACGGCTTATTTTTTGATTTACGTTAAAGATTGTTTTTAAATAATTTAATAGCGGTTTAAATAAGCAAGGCTTAGATCGATGGTATCGATAGCTGCGTTTTATATTTATTCCGGATTTCTTCGCTGTACTGCTGGGCGGCCTACCAAGCAGTGACAGGAGCTTTTAGAAAAGGGTTGGAAGCTATGCAAACGACCTATGTTAGTTTGCGTGGTCGCGATTCGGCGATAGCAGCACTTGGATAGAGAGGTGAAGACTTACCAACGCCAGCGACCTCTCCTTCCGCAATAGAAGCCATAGCGTCTTTTCCGAAGGTCGTGGCACGAGAGACCTGAGGTATGGTGGGTCCCAATAATGACTGGCCGCTTGCTGTGTGCGACCACGCCTCGCTCTCTCCTGATGACCCAGTCCTGAACGACGACATCCATCTGAGCTAAGCATACGAGAATTCGTTGTTGCACAAGAACAATGCGCACCGATGGCACTACATACCGGCACAGATGCCAGACGAGATGATTGTTGTACGGAATATCGATGCGACAGGGCACCGCGCTTGTTAGTGACCTCGTACTTGTACAATGGCGTTCACTTGTGCCCGGAATGAGGCAGAAGCCCTTCCATGCTTACACCAGCAACGTTCTCAGGTGCTTTCCACTGTGCAGTACAAGATCCATCATCCGTATCACCACCGAGACAGAGCGTCGAGATTCGGGTGTTGGCACTCCGGGACTAGGCAGGCAGAAACAGATCTCGAGAGCCTGGAGGTACAGTGAACATCACAGAATATACGACTGTGGTAGGATGTAGGACTGGCACAGGTGTTGAGATTCTGACCTTTCAGCCGTACTATTACCGTGTTACGTACTAGACGGGCACGTTATCTGTGGGTACGGAGAGTAGTTGGTCCGTGATATTCCCTATATATGGAGGCTGTTATTCCCTTTGAATTAGTCTGTCAGATAGATCAAATCATCACACTCTTCATATTTCAAAAACAGGTGAACATGGGGTTAAGACACAGCTTTACGCGTTAGGTCTTCCCGGAGAATACGGAAATTTTCCATGGCGTGAAAGATACGCAACGCAGATGTATATCGAAATTTCATACTATGATCAGGGAGCGTGATGGCGGTGCTTACGTACCACAGCCAAAGAAATAAAGAGTAGCCATCTTGGCTCCGATCTTCGGCCCCTCAAAATTCAAGTGAGACGTAATAAAAAAAGTCCTTTCATACTTTCATCGCCAATGCACAAAAACCAGGGCGTCATAGTCAGCTTCCGTTCGCCCTTCCTTCAGTGCGGTCTGATCAGCCTGATCAGCCTCAGTGCTGAGCTCGGGCTGCCCAACCAGCTTCCTGTACAGCTCTTCAGCATGACGAAGATACTGATCTGCTTCAAGCTCTCTGCCAGGAATCTGATACAAGATCTCGGACATTTTGTAAAGACACCGGGCATGCTCGCCAACCATGACCTCTTGGCGGACTGAGGTGACCGTCATTGCATCCTCAACATGCTTCCTAGGTAGACATATTGTCAATATTCGAATAGGTAGTGGGAGTGAGTGCTCGGCCAACGTACAAAGCTGAATCAACATCGCCTTGCAGTAGAGCACAGCATCCTATTCTGTATATCACCCCGCCATAGAAGTCGGATGCGCGAGACTGGTCACCTTTCAGCCAGAATTCGTTGGCTTCCATGAACAAACCTTGGGCCGCCTCATAGTCGTGTTGGAACATTAAATTCCGACCAAGTGCGAATTTGCACCTGGAGGAGAAGACAGCTGTTAGCACAAAATAGTCCTTCAATGCTTGACCCCCAACACTTGGTTTGAAAGAACATACACAGCAGCCAATCCCCAGTTAAAGGGCAGCTCAGTCAAGAGAACGTCCAACGCTTCGTTTAACGTCTTGCATCATCGAATCTGCCCATATATGACAGAGTTCGGCCATAGCTGGATACAATCAGTGGCGGATATCGGACCTCAATGCCTTCTTTCTCGGAATAGCGCTCCCAAGTTTTACGAGCACGGATATGCCATTCAAGCGCAGAATCCAACTCCAGCATACAGTTGTAGTTGATACCAATGTTGTCCTCGGTCCAAGTCAACGTTACCAAGTCGACCTGTGGTGCCGAGATCTTGATATTGCATGCCGTAAGCAAGCTGCTTAAAGCAATGCGGTAGCGACCTTGCCGGCTGTACATCTGTCCTTCGGGAGTCTCAGTTGCGGACAGCATCCACAGTTGAGGATCCTGGGTGGCAAGGGTTCCAATGGCAACCTTGTTGACATTGACGAGGTTTGCCAGCTCTGACCAGGAGTTGAGTTCGAGGAGGTACCTGGGGCTTGAATTAGAAGTGTCCAGCTCTCCCACTTCTGGCTTGGACTTATAACGAACCTCTGGCACGATGTCCACAGCATGCATGACTCTGTGCAAGCGTAGAAGTTTGGATCATGCTGTCGTTCCCGTCGGAAGGTTTCTCTGAGGTTGAGCACATGAGGCAACCAGATTCGGCACCGTTCCCAGTGGTCGTAGAGAGTGCTGGATTTCTTGGGGAATGCATTGTACAAGAAGATTGAGGCATCGCAAAATGCTTTCTGACGGTCTTCGGGGCCAAGGAACCGACGGTAGTGTTGTTGAATCAGACGGTGGATGGACAACTCTTTGGAAGACTTGTCTCGTTTTACCAGGGCAAGTATCAAAAGATGATCCAAGGCATCCGAGAATCTGTCTCCTCGTTAGCAGCAGACTCGGAGATTGCGATTTTGACATACCGGTCATGGTCTTGGTACAGCTGTAGACTTGTCGAGTGCTCCACTGTTCCAATATCCGACCGTTGTAGTACCAGCGGCGGGATACTGTCCGGAGCGAAGAAGGACAACAACGATAGCAATGCGGTACTATCAGGCTGAAGATCCTCGAAAGATAGCTTCCATACCACTTCAAGCCCGTCTTGAAACGAGTTCGAACGATCGTAAACCTCGAGAAGCTCGGCAATAGTCCATGACCGCCTGTGAATCAAGCCGCACATGTTCGAAAGGGCTAACGCATGGCCGCTCAGTCTCTCGGACAAATGTAGCGCAGATTCAGACTCCGTGGCCAAGAGATCCGCACTGATATACCCCGACAGGATGTGCATCAGGAATTTAGATCCGGTTTCTGGATCCCATGAAGTTACCTCTATTCCAGCATCTGCTGGCTCATACGCCAGAGAATGATTGCGAGTTGTGATCAGAACCTATCCTTTGCTTCCTGGATATGGTCAGTAGTCCTTCACTAAGTCAAGCGTTTCGGCGTTGTCGAAAATGAGAAGCCATCGGGACTCTGTTTATGTTAGCCACATGCGATGAACTAGATCATCTTCGACGAACGTGTGTGTTGTAGCCATTCTTTGACAGCCATCTGGTTCTCGACCGGTGTATTCTGTCGTGTCCCAGGCAGTTTCAACCTCAAAGCAGCATTCGTGAAGCTATTCTCCAGCGAGACGTGCGTTTCTGCCTCGATCCAGAGCACAGCATCCAGTTCCTTGATGAGCTGTTTCTTCTCAGCATACTTGAGTGCAACATGGCTCTTGCCAACACCGCCAATGCCATACAGAGCGATTGAGCGGAGAGTGCCCTCGTCCGCATGGAAGTGTCTCTCAATCTCTTCGATGACCCCATCTCGGTCGAAAAAGCGAGATCCTCGTGCTGGTAGTAGGATGAAGCAGGGGAGTTGAGCAGCATCGCGGAACGAAAGTGGCGTGGCTTGATCTAGGGAGAGCCTCGATACCGCTGCCTGGGTGCCCCTTACGGCTGCGACCCTTTCCAAGAGGCACAGCGCGTCATCAATTACCTTTTCGACATCACTGAAGACGTCAAGCCATGTCTGCCACAATACTGATCTTGACCTAGAACGCACCGCAATTAGTTGAGAGGCGGAAGCCTTGGTTGGTTGGTCGCTCTTTCATCGTCATCACTCACCACGAGCCCGAGAGATCTGGGAAATGTCCCTTGCTTTCCGCAGAAAGTGCACTGTGTCTGCGAAGAACTTAGTCAAGGAGAGAAAAACTTCGAATGCGTTTCCCTCTCCGCCTTTCCTGATGCGTGTGGCATGCAGCAATAGAGCTGGATAAGCTGGCATTTCCCACTGAGATTCTTGAGCATCTGGATGATGCGACGCGTAGCTTCGTCATATGGCAGCACCACCTGTCAAAAAAGTTAGCCAACTGCCAGAATCTTTGTTTGGTTGATGCCTCACTGTCAAGAGAAGGCCCAACAGACCCCAGAATATGCTGGAATCTAGCTCGGCCCCAAGTTTGTGAGCGCAGAATTCGCCGAATTCGCCAAGATCGCGCAAGCGAGGTTGAGCCATGGACACATTCTGAAGAGCTTCGGAGGATGCGGGCTTTTCTTGTTCTTCAATGAGATTTTTCTGAATATATTGAATGGAGCGGAAACTTCGAATGGTTCGTCGATCCCATGTTTCCATGCGATCTACGCTGGATTTGGATATGGAAGCCCATTGACTCGTGAAGAACTCCCTGCGGATCCGGAATGTTAATTCCCATCCAAGGTAGTTGGAGGCCCTGGCTCGACGTACGCGTTGACTGAAGAGTCATCCATCAAGATGAAGTTCACCCCAGGAATGTAAGGCCTTTCTGGTCAGGATTTGACGAGTACCGGAGCCGTTTTCAAGCTCGTTTGCGTCGAAGAGGTGCAACGCTCAGTCAGCAAATCGATGGCTGAAGAAGAACAAGGTCAAGCGCAGAGGACAAATTCTCATCTGAGTTGTGGCGACATGAGTGACCCCGCTCTCCAGTCGCACAGGGTGTAAGCATCCCTGGGTTCAAGTAGGAATAGGCCGGAAATGCATGCCTTATCGGTCCATCCACTGCCCGGCTTGCCTTGCTGTTATGCATGCTGCTGAGATGGCAGGATGGCCGCGCAAGGCTTTAATAGACAGAACGCACAGCAGAAAACCAAACGTATACAGGGGCCCACCCACCTTTGGAACAATTTCCCACCAAAACTGAATTATTGCCTCCTATATAACAGCACAACCACAATAGAAATAGATAAAATAATAATAAAGAGAGCGGATATTCGCAGGTTCTATATGAATATATTATAATAAATTTTATATAAAAGGAAATACCTCTATTAAGATATATTCCGGTTCCGAATATCAAATTCTATTATAACGTATTATTTAGATCTTTACGATGCTTTTAAGCTAAAATAATCTTATTAAAAGCTATAATAATAGATTTCTAAAAGCTAATTAAAGAAAACGCTTATTTAAATATATGCTTAATTTTTCTTTTTTCTATATCGAGTAAAATTCGTAATTTTATAGTTTTAGCCGTAGTTTATTTTAGATATGCTTTATATAACTTTACGGTAAATGCCTATTACAATCCCGATCTATATAGGTCAATCCATATCTGATCCGGATTAATTTAAGGGGCTGTTGCTGTCTAGAAATTGCTCAAGATTGAAATTAGATATATATAATAAAGCATTCCGCTTCCCGCAATTTACTTATACCATTTACATAACACATCGTCCCTATCTCTCTTAGTAGATATAATAATCAGCTTATTATAATATGGATATGGTAGATCGTTAAAGCTTTGCAGTAAATCTTCGAAATCCCTACCATCTTCACCTAGAGGAAAGGTAAGATAGGATATGATATAGGTGTATTCGACGGGTATGCGGCTGGATGCATATGTTAATTCGAGATTGGTTTGAGTATTCGAGAAAATGGTAGAGGCGATATCTGGAGTTTAAAGGCCTGCTGCCCTGGCCTGCTGCCCTCCATACTGTCTCTTCCATAACAGAGGGCTGGTTTCCAGCCGCTCGTTCTCCGCCGCTCGTTCCCCGCAAGTAGCAAAACAGCGAAAGTTAATTTACAGTTTCCCAGCAATAAGCATCCAAAAACAGTTACAGCACTTGAATTGAATTCATGGCCCGTCATGCGGCCTAGACCGTCTTGGCCACGAGGCGGAGCGGAGCGGACATCTGCAGGAAATGAACCTGCTGCACTACTATTGACATATTTCCCGGCTTCCAGAATCAATTTCTAATATCTCGACAACCAGCGAACGGATTCTCGTAGGGAAAAGAAGACAGGAAATAGAAAGTACGTACAGAAATAGACCTTTTCTCTGCAACGATGGATACTGCCACTAAATCACTTGCGCTTCGTTGTATTGCGATTTAAGTAATGTTAGATATCGTGAGGTGGATACGAGGTACCCACAAAATAGTCTCAGTGTTCGGACGCCTTGGCACGACGGGATGACAAAGCAAAGCCCGGAATCGAATTTCTAAATACCAAAAGGATGTTACCACTAAACCACTTGCGCTGGTTGTTATGCCGGCCAATACTTTAATTGTTATCCGAGCCACAACATAGTGTCCTGCAGTGGTTTCGTTCCAGCCTTTGGAATATGCGGCTCCAGTACTACGTATTTACCCACTAATTTTTTTGGGTTCCCGAGCCGCTGAAAGTCATCTCGAACTACCTAGCCGGCTGTGCACCTTGAAATGAAGCGGGCGCTTGCGCCGCACCCTGTCTCTTGCTTTTTTGGCTGGTCAGTTTTGGCTCAATGCATTTTGCGAATGGCAACAATGGCTAAACCACTTGCGCGGTCAGAAGCTTGATAGCCGCAGGATGATGTGGAGACCATACGGAGGACATGCACAGTACATAGTACAGTACACAGTGCAGTACATACTGTAGTGCAGTACATACTGTAGTGCAGTACATAGTGCAGTACATACTACTTTGTATAGTAATGCCCTGGCGTTATCGCATTTTCTAACTTCGTAGCAATTTACAGTAGAGAAGTAAGTGCAGATGAGCATGAGCGTTGGAAAGGATGGGATCTAATGAAGAATCCAAATTGGAGTCCTGATTGTTCTATATATGAAGCGAAGTTTCCTCGAATGCAACGAATGTGTAGCCACATATTCTGGTCAGGGGCGATGTCGGCTTCCGTACTTCGTAAAGCAGAGCGAGCTACCGGCAATGCATAAAATCCAAAATTTGCACTGCAATTTGGGTACGCAGCTTGTAAAAGTGAGTATATGAAAAGTTTCAGAAAATACCTAGGTACGGACTGGAAGGCGTGCCGGTGATTCACTCCATTGGCAACCCTTGGAATCCTCAGTGACGTTGAAGACGTTGAGGCCAGGTGAGGAAAGTCTGGCAGGGGTGCTCTGTTGACTGCTGATCCCTGTCAGTGTCAGTGGCCCGCTGCCAGGATCCAACTTGCAGCAAGCAAACAAGCATCTCGTGGCCAGATGCAAACCCTCGTGCTTCCTTTTGTTGTCCACTGCGTCCCTTCAGCTTTGCCCCCTTGGATCAGACTGTACATTACTGTATGCACCGCCACGGCAACGAGCATGGCCCTATTCCTCTCCTAAGGACCCTCAACTTGCTATCACCTCAAACTTCGCTTTCTCCACCTACAATCACGTCATGAACGGTGATTTCGCGGGCGTGGGCGGTGCGCCCACCGCCGAACAGTATGAACACGGCGTGCAAGTTATCGATGAGGACAAACAATACAAGTGAGTCTCTAAGCTTGCCCCCTCGACTCTTCTCGACCGCGAAAGCTGTGACAGCGCAAGCATGGGCATTGCAACGAGACTGACAGCTGTCTTCCAGCTCCATGCTCAACGACTATCTCGTCAAAACACACGTCGCCGAGGCGGGCTTCAACTACCACCTCATTTCCGTTTTCGGTTCGCAGTCCACCGGCAAGTCGACACTCCTGAACAACCTCTTCGGCACCGAGTTCAGTGTCATGAGCGAGAGCGAACGACGACAGACCACAAAGGGAATATGGATGTCCAAGAACAAAAAAGCTACAGGCTCAGGTGGCACCGTCCAGCTGGCCGAGAACATCCTGGTTATGGACGTCGAGGGTACCGATGGCCGCGAAAGGGGTGAAGATCAAGACTTTGAGCGGAAGAGCGCACTGTTTGCCCTGGCAACAAGTGAGGTTCTAATTGTCAACATCTGGGAGCACCAGGTTGGTCTATACCAGGGTGCAAACATGGGCCTGCTCAAGACCGTCTTCGAGGTCAACTTGCAGCTCTTTTTGAAGGATAAACAGTGCGTATTCTCATGCACCCATCCCGTGGGCCTTACATGCTAACAGCTTTGGATCAGATCCACGCCACGGTCACTTCTATTCTTCGTCATTCGCGACCACATCGGAAATACTCCCCTCGAAAATCTACGCAACACCCTAGTCCAAGATCTGACCAAAATCTGGTCCTCGCTGTCGAAGCCCCAAGGACTCGAGAGTTCGAGAATCGAGGACTATTTCGACTTCGCCTTTGCCGCCCTTCCACACAAAATTCTACAACCCGAGAAGTTCGTCTCCGAAGTGGATGCCCTTGCAAACCGGTTCACGGCCGGACACCGCTCGACCGAGGATCAAGAGTTCAAGGGCGGCGTGTTCCTCTCCGAGTACCATCGCAGGATTCCAGCTGACGGCTTCTCTGTGTACGCCGAGGGCATCTGGGACCAGATTGTGAACAACAAAGACCTGGATTTACCAACCCAACAAGAGCTTCTTGCGCAATTCCGTTGCGACGAAATCGCCCGGGAAGTCTTGACCTCCTTCGATGGCTCGATTGCCCCACTGGAGGAGCAGCAGCAAGAAGCCGCTCGCGCAGGCACACCCACAGTTCTCGCGGACCTCGGCGCCACCGGCAAGGCTGTCCGCGCTAAGACGACCAAGGCCTTCGAGGTTCAGGCAAGCCGGTACCATAAGGCGGTATACAAAAGAAAGCATGTCGAGCTTGAAGAGAAGATTGATGCGCGTCTCAGGCCTCTTTATCAAGGCCAGATTATGGCGGCTCACAAAAAGGGCGTTGCTACCTTCACCGACGCTGTGACGAACGCTGTCAAGGCTGGCCAAAAGGCGGGAGGCCAATATGAGTTTGCTCAGATTGTGGAGAAACAAAAGAGCAAGTCTGCGGAGATTTTCAAGAAGGAGGCCCAAAGTCTTGCCATCGAGGGTGTGCCATGGACCAATTTCAAGCCGCAATATGTGCTGTTCGGCAAGGAGCTCGATGAAGTCGGTGCACGTTTGAGGAAGGATGAGATGCGCCGCCTGGCTACCCGTGTCGAACGCTGGGTCCGTTCCCGTCTTGGAGATGCGGTCGGGTTGGAGTTCAACAGAATTGGTTCCGGCCGTGGTGGCTCTGGTGCGCCTGAAGATGATGAGAAGCCTTCGACTGAGAAAGACCTGTGGGACCGCATTTGGAATGTCTTTGTGACTATCGTGTCTGAGGCGCAAAGCAGGTTCAAGGAGCGCGCCAAGAATCTGGAGGCTACCCAGGATGAAGTCGAAATCGGTCTATGGCGACTGCGGCGCAAAAGCTGGGTGGCGCTGCGCGAGAAGGTTGAAGAGGAAGTGATGGAGGGCAACATTCTTCTCAAGTTGCGCGAGAACTTTGAGGACAAGTTCCGCTACGACGATGCCGGTGTTCCGAGGATCTGGCGCCCCAGCGACGACATCGAAGGCATCTACACGCGCGCTCGCGAGTCGACTTTGCAGCTCATCCCGTTGCTTTCGAGATTCAGACTGGCAGATACTATTGGCCCTCCTGATCTGCCTGCTTTTATTGGCAGCCAACCTCATGGAGTCGAGCCGGGCGACGAAGAGGATCTCTCCCCCATTGGCGGTGTCGACGAGGAAGAGGGCAAGAGCCTTGAGGAAGAAATGACCATACTTAGCGAGAGCAAGCGGCAAGATCTTGTGATTCGCTTCAAGAAGACAGCAGATGGTGTTTATGTCGAGGCAAAGCGGAGTGCTCTGGGCGGAATTACGCAGGTTCCCCTGTACTTCTATGTGGTGCTTTTGGTGTTGGGCTGGAACGAAATATGGATGGGTAAGCGGCTTCCCTTGACCTGTCGTTTCCATCAGGACGTCTTTGCTAACATTTCTTCAGTTCTGCGCAACCCGGTACTTTTCATTTTGCTCTGCCTTTTTGCGGGAGGGTCATATATCGCATATAACCTCAACCTCCTAGGACCCATGATGCAGATGGCCAATGCTGCAAGCAACCAGGCCGTCGATATTGGGAAACAGAAGCTTCGGGATTTTCTGGAGAACAATGAGACAGCCAGACAGGCAGTCGGCATGCCTGCGAGGAAGGACACTGATGCTATCAGCCTCGACACCTTGGACAGCAGGGGCAAGCGCCGGGAAGCGGACGACGAGGACGACATTTGAATTGCGTGTCATTGGAGGAGTCTATACATATACGTTTGGATCATCCCTCTGCATGATTGGCCTATGGTGGCTGAGGATATCCCACTGTTTCATACATCCCGTTACACATACAAATAACCGCTCTTCATCTCCTACACGATTGCCTTTACCACGATTTACGCAAGATGATGGATGCCATTGGCACACTCTCATGGTCTGCAACCTTGACTTACAGCCTTAAATGGATAATACTTAAGTAATTCTGGATGGGTGTTGGCCGAGGGCGCCAGTTGTGGGCTTGAGCGACTGGGGGTTCTCCTTGCTCGGAACTAGCACAAGGCAACCAATGAGAAACAAGTGGCGCACAAGGCTGACATAAAGGTTGACGACTTGACATCAGAGCGTGTTCACACAACACTCGGTTGTTGTTCTCTGCTTCTTCCAGTCTGCAAAACTCTTTAAGTCCTTCCGATGGTTTCGATCAGTCTTCACACTTGAAATCGTTCATTAGCGCCGTGGGAGTGATCCACAAGGGTTTCAAACTGGACAGATTGCATGTATGGTCACAAAATTCAGATGGTCATCGGAAGATGGATGGTAAGTCGATTTGCTTTGTTTTTCCTTGTTCAAGAAGAAGGAGATGATGGATCTCTCAAGCGGTGAATAAAGTCTTTGGCCCTTGACGTTTGCCCTACAAATAGCCCCCTAGCCTGCCTTTGTGCGCAACCCACAGTTTGCTGAAGACCACTCCCCAGTTTCCCCGTCCCCTCTTATCCTGACTCCTGGAACCTCTTAGCAATTGTTGACAGATCCATAGCAGGCTGTATTGGGGCCCTCGGAGGTGAGCAGGCGGAACGAGTTGGTGTTCGGGGCAAGGGCCTCGTCCAGTTTGTAGCAGCCCACGTCCATGTTGTACTCGAGGCACTCGGACTGGCACGAGCACTGGTCGTTTGTCGTGTAGACCATGCCCCAGCCCTTCAGGGGCCAGGCGTTGCCCTGGTGCAGGTGGAACGAGCGGCGGCCGCTCTCCTTCAGGCAGCCTGGGTTGTCGATGCTGACAAACTCACCACAGCCCTCCTTGCAGTCGTCGTCGTTGCAGAACTTGATCCAGCCGACAGAGTTGGGAGCAGCCTGGATGTTGGACGAGATGTTGGTGGTGGGGGGGGGGGGATGGTAGCAGCGGCAGAGGTGAGCTGGAAGATGGTGAGGATGGCCACGGCCTTGACGAGGATGCGAAGAGACACTGTGAAGAATAATTAGCACCCAGACTTGCATCAAGGGAAATGATTGTGTGCTTTCTTACTCTTGGATGTAGTGTATGTGTTTGTTTGTAGCTTGAGGTAGTGTGCAATACTGCAAGTTGAGTTTTGATTTGGATTGCTGTTTGTGTGCTGCACGACTTTGAGGCTGGGAAGCAAATAATGGTAGGAGGTGAAAGACGAATTGACTTTGAAGCATTTATACTCGCTCAGTTGTGGCCTGTGCCATCTACACACAAGTGAATCGATTCACATTTGGCTTCACATTTTTAGTGCCCAGGTGGATAGCTTCAACTTCACGATCAGCCCCAGGCCCCTATGCCTAGATCAGCTTCACTCCAACGCCCGACGGGGACAAGCATTAAAACAGTCCGTTTGGAATGGAGAGGTCTGCCATCTACTGCTGCGTGGTGGGGGAGTGAGTTTAAGTAATTGGAAACGAAGGGCAGAAGGTAAATGTGAACGCATCACCTACCTTGCAAGCGCCGCTTCAGTCAACATATTCGTTCCCAGTCCTTACCACGTAGGATTTTAAAGAACCCCCATCCATCAGTCGGTCCTGGAGGAGTTGACATGGCCTGTCATTTCCTTTAAGCCCTTCTAGGTGGAGCTCAGCTGGGTCTGAATTCGAAGTACGCAGCATGGCTGTGAACTGAGTGATACGGCGACGATGCCTACTAGACGACATATCAGCGAGCTTCCTTTCATCACCATATCCAGCCTGTTTGAAAGAGGTTGGGGCGAATTTCAAAATGGAAAAAAATGGAAATCTGAACAGGGCCAAGAAACGGAAGACTCGGTCTCATGGGCTATACTTACTCCTGATGATTATCCTTTAGTTGGGTGATACATACGAATGCAGACTCTTTGAACTCCGTCGACCCAATGCTTGCGTGTTCCAGATCAGAATGCTTCTAATCCAGCCGGTGTTCCAAACCAAGTCCCGAGTTCGTCGGCATCTTTGTCACGGCCGCTACTCCCCAAGAAGAAGTCCGTCACACGATTTGTCTCCGCGTCCTCGTCCACCGGCCACTCCACCCTCACGCCCTTGTTCGCCCTGGCTTCCATCATATCCTTTGCCGTGCCCCAGCTAAACCGACATTCAGGTCCCCACCCAAATACAGGATGCATATTCTCCCTCATCCAATTCATACACCGCGCATCACTCGGATACCCCGACCCCCACGCCATCCCCTCCTCGCCCTCTCCCCTCACATCCCCCCTCGCTTCGTACAGCACCTCCAAGCACGCATCCCGCGTCACCTTCGCGCACACACTCGCCGCTGACACACACGGATATAAGCTGTCCGCCTTCTTCGCGACCGTAATGCTTACCGCGGGAAACACCCGCTCCAGCTTCGCCTGGTACGCCGCCGGCGGGCCAATGGTGTCGACATAAATCTCCTTCACGTTCACCCCGCGCGCGAACACGCCCTTGATGAGCTCCACCGTTGCGTCCATTGCCTGCGCGTTGAGGTTATACGCCGCGCCGGGACTCAGCATACCGGCACCGATGGCACATGCGGACAATGCGCTCGTCGCCCACCCGCAGTGCGTGTACAGCTGCTCGGTGTCGGAGGGCGTGCAGAGCGTCTGCATGAGGCGCGAGCGCACGGCCGGGGTGAGGACTTTGGAGTCGTCGAAGTGGTGGCTTTCGCGGAGGAGGGGATCGGAGAGCGGGAGCGGGAGGTAGAAGACGCCGTAGACCATGGGGCCGAGGACGGGCCCGCGGCCGGCTTCGTCCACGCCGAGGCAGCAGGGGGGCGCGTCGGTGGCGGTGGGGCTGGAGGGGAGGAGGGAGGCCGGTACGGGCGAGAAGTGTGTGTAGCTGGCGCCGGAGAGGAGGGTGGGCGTATGGGTGGAGGGTGGGATGAAGGTGCCGGAGAGGGGCGTTTCGAGGGCGACGTCTGCGTCGGGCATCTGGGTGTCGTCCATGGTTGTGAGATGGAAGCTTCGAATGGTTTGATGTGATTACTGAGGAGAAAATTGATCGAGGATGTATCACAGTAGGTATTATTCACTTGGAAGAGAAGATGGTGGTTTGCACTGTATTCGCGTATTGAGGTCGTCGGCCATAAGTTCCAAGCCCCCCAGACGCGTCGAGAAGACGCGCCTTATTTAGGGCTCTCCCCAGTCAAAGTTAGCGCGAGGACCCCTGCAAAGCTTCCCGCCTTTGTCCAACTTTCGCAGCCAGCAACAAAGCCCAGACACAACACCCCAAATTAAGCTGCCAGCGTCGCGACACAAGCCCACCCACCTGATTGCTACCAACAGACACCTTCTATTCAATTTGTTGCTCGTGCAATTTGGCTCTGCTGCCTCAACCACTATCTGAATCTGTCGCAGCACCCGTTCCCATCCCTTTGTTTACTTCTTTCTCTCTTTGCTACACGCGCGCGCGCCTTGCCGCAGAGCGAAACGGACAATGGCACCGCGTCAGTCATCCTCACAACGGCGCTCCACCACCACCGCAGAGCAGGTGTATGACCTCGGCGTCCGCGGCCGGTAAATTTGACTCACCTGTCTCTCTTCCTGTCTTTCCCTTCGCAATTTGGGCGCTCCAAAGACTACAATCCACCATGGCTCGCATACTAATCGACTTGGCGACCAGCAAAACCGGCATTGTCTTGAAAGACTCGGGCGCGCGCGACGAACATGGCATGCAACCCCTCGACGACCTCTTCTCGTCGCCCGACAAGGAAAGCCGCAATGGCGCTGACGAACTCGATGACGAGAGCGACGAGGAGCCTATGGATATCGACGAGGGTGAGTTTGGCAACAATGACGGGCGCGGCATACTTTGGACGGTTGTGTACATGTGCGATACGACGTACTGACGCAAGATAGTAACCGCACCAGCACCCTCCGCTTTCATGAACGGCCGACCACCAGTCCGCGCGCGGTCGCCGCCCAAGACAAACCTGAAGTCGCCCGCTCGTCGCGCCCCAGGCTATTCGTCCTCACCACTGCGCGCTGCCAGTTTCGCTAGATCGCCTTCTGGCGCAAAGACTGTGCAGAGACAGCTTGACTTCAAGAAAAATAACGGTCTTCTTGCCAACAAGCCGACATTGCCCAGGCCTAATGGCGTCAAGGACAAGGGGAAGGCTGTTGCTGTCGCCAATGGCTATGGGAGCTCATCCGAGGAGGAGCAGGAGCCGGAGCCGGAACCAGAAGAAGAATCTATGGCTATGCTAAATGGCGGAGATGACTATGCCGTTGACGAAGAACAGGAGGAAGATCCCGAGCCCGAGGAGGAAGAGGAGGAAGAAGAAGTCGCGCCGCCCCCGTCTACCAAGAAGAACAAGGGACGCCCGGCCAAGAAAGCTGCGCCCGAGCCTGTCGAAGAGGACCCGTCCGACGCCGTCATCGAATCCATAGAGGAAGAAGCCGACGAAGAACCTGTGCGCACAAAGGGAAAACGAGGCAGGCCGCCCACCAACAGAGCTGCTGCCGAGCCCGAGCCGGCCAAGAAGAAAACTAAAAGAACCCAGGAAGTCAGCGACGAGCCGGGAGAGTCATCAAAACATGCCGCCGCACCGAAAGCTAGAGGTCGAAAGCCTGCTCCACAAAGCGCAGATGCTACCAAGAAAGGTCTGAAAGCCAAGAAGGCGGGCCAGAAGCGAGTCTCGACCGGCGCAGGCGACACGTCTGTGGCAGATATCCCACGCGGACCACCTCTACCCACGTCTCGAGGTCTAGTTATTTCAAGGCGCGACACGCCCGGCGCAGCGCTGACTACTCGATCCGGACGTGCTTCGTTTCAACCACTCAAATTCTGGGCCAACGAGCGAGCCGAGATGGAGGATGATGAGGGTTTCTTCGATGGCAAAGAGAAGATCGTACTTCCACACATCAAGAACATTGTCCGCGTCGACAGTCCCGAGCCAGTCTACAAGAGCGGGCGCAGGGCCAAGTCCTCCAGCAAAGGCAAAGGCCGCAAGAAGCGAGGCGCATACGACGACGTCGAAGATGACGAACTCGAACCCTGGGAGGAAGACGGCGAGGTCATCACGGGCGAGGTCGTGGTGTGGCAGCCCGAGCACGAGCTGGACCCGCCCGGGCCGGATGAGCAAATCGAGGTGGCCACAGGCGAGCAGATCGCTGTCTCAGCAAACGCCATTACGACGCGCGAGATCCGCGGAGCAAGCTTCAAATTCGCCAAGACGCTTAGCATGCCATTCTTTGGCTCGGGGGTAGTTGACTTGCCGCCAAAGTCGGAGAAGAAACCCAAGAACTCCCGCAAGATGCACATGTCCTTCTTCGTGTTTTCCGGCAGGGTTCAAGTGACCGTGGCGGATACAGTGTTTAGCATTGGACGTGGTGGTATGTGGTTTGTGCCAAGAGGTAAGATACTTCCTGATCCATATCCAGTTTGAGGATGAACAAGAGACTGACTTCGGGATGTACAGGCAACTATTACGGTATTGAGAATGTATCGGACAAGCCCGCTAGAATATTCTTCTCGCAGGGCTGTGAGATCAACACTATGGCAAATGCCGATGCCAGTCAGATGGCATCTTGACTCTGTACGCGTTTCCATACAAGACAGGGTTGAACAATAGCCGTCTGATTCCCAGACGCTATGAGAAAGATGGGCCACAGTTGGAGGTCTGGAGGGCTTATCAGCCTCTCCTTCGGCCTCATCGCGGGAAGCTGGGCCGAACTGTTGTGCTGTGCTACGACGATACCGTGGACCTGAGACGGCTTTTAAGCAGCCTTGATGCCCGGACGCGAGACTGGCTGACTTATCAGTGTTGATGATGCCACACATCAACCAGGAAACCGCTTCACGGGAAAAGAGTCTTGTTACAGTGACATCTTGTCGAAATTTGTGGAAAGCAAGAGTAGGAGGCACATTGTTAAATAATCATGTTTGATACCACATCTTTTCAGAGCGGACTGGAAGGCAAGACGCAGAGCAGAGATACAGTGATTGTTCAAATCAACCCGTTGAAGAGAAGAGGGTATCATATTTCTGCATTGCTTGTGCTGTGAACCGCTTTGTGGTCTTGCTGTCCGTTCCCTGTGCTCGCTGTATATGCTATCCCGTGAAATCGCCGTTTACATTGTCGTTGACCATACAATCATGACGTCCGATGACCATAAACAGGGCTGTGGCAGTAGAGTCTTGCAAATCCTCCTCCATGCAGTCTTTCGAATGCATCGTCTGAGTATTTCCCAATCGAGAAACACCTATTGGTAAGTGCACACAGCTTTGCTAGCCGGCTCCTGATATAGACAAAAACACTTAAGCCTCCTGTGTCAGAATCTTCTTGAGCCTGGCCATGTCCCGCTCAAAGTCGCGAATCTTGGTCTGGCTGGCGGAGAGCTTGGCGAGCAGATAGTTGATGCGGTCGGTCGTCTCATACGGCTGCTTAGGCAGAGAGGCTAGGAGGGTGAGCTCCGATTCAACCTAAGAAATGTGCGTGTTAGCATGATCGTCGCTGTGGTATGGACATGCGTAGGCGTGCAAGCGGACAGTCCCAACCATCATATAGTCCTCCATTTATTTACCACGCGCCATGAAGAATGGGCTTACCTTGTCAATAGTCTTTCCCTCGACCTTGCTCAACTCCGTCAGCACGGCAAGATCCATCTTCGCCTCCAAGACCGGATCCCGTAGCAAGTGCTTGAACGCAGCCAAATACACCGGCCTGCCCGCCTCCACGGTCCGCGGACGCCCGCGCATAGACTTGACCGTGATAAGCTCAGCATTCGCCAGACTCTCCAGAGCGGCCTCGCCATCCGCCGCGGCGCTGGACGTCGACGCCGCGAATGTGTTGGACAGCAGCACCTCGTTGTACCGCAGCGACTCCTTCCGCGCAATGTCCTTGATGAGCGTCCAGGCCTGCTCGGTGGAGTACTTGCGGCTGCCAGTACCGTCGGGAGAGGAAGATGGGGCGCCGCGATTGAGGAGGAAGAGCTTGATGATCTCATTGGCGGACTGGTCGATGATCTCTTGGGCGGCTTCTTGTGGGGAGAGACCGGTCTTCATGCGTCGGGCGAGGAACTCGAGGTCGGTGAGGCGGCCGCCGAGGACTTGCAGGGCGGCGTCGAGTTCTTGCTCGAATTGGACGGCTTTGACGTGGCCTACTTCGTCGGCTTGCTTTTTCTTGATCAGGGCCTGTTGGCGCTCAACTCCAGCTTCTGCACTAGGCTCTTCTGTTGACTGTTCTTCGGTGGACTCTTGAGCCTCTTCCTTAGTTTCCTTCTTATCGTCGTCTTTTGCCTTGCTGTCAGACTGATCAAGATGGCTGAGGACATACTTCTTGGCGACTTCGGTGGTTAGATCGCCAAGAGTAATGTTGCGGAAGACTCGGTCAGGCAGCGCTTTGGTGAGTGGCTTGGAGTGAGAAGTGTCGCTTGTCAAGAATATCACGTGTGCGATGTTTGCTTGCGTCTACAGCATGTGTTAGTTAAGAAGCCGAAAACCAGAGAAAGGATAGAGATATCTCAAGAACTCACCAAAGCGGCAGCCCACTGCGAGAGCTTGTCATAGACAATGCTGGTCTCCTCATTCTTCAAGCCAAAGTTATCAATGACCACCACAGCCCTCTTCTCCGGGTGCGCATCGAGGAAAGCGTCATCACTCATGCTGCCGTCGGGGTCGTCCTTCTTGCGACCTGCTAAGGAAACCTTCTTCAGAGCCGTGGCAGTGTTTTCCAAGATCTTGTTGAGCTGAGAGTCCAGCGTCTCGGAAAAGCCCGACTTGACCCCCGTTGTGCTTTGGATGGCCAGATCAACGAGGCTGCTCAATTGATTGGCCCATGAGAAGACAGGTCGATAGCAGACCTGGCCAGCGAGCCTCTTGATGGTGGTGCTCTCTCCTTTAGCCTCTACCACTGGCTTGCAGTCAATAACGAGAACGTCCCTCCGCCCACCAAGCACCGAGTCCATGACCAGCTCCTCTTTGCCCGATCCTCTTGGACCTTGGACCACAATGAAGGTGTCTGCGGACTCCAGCAGCCATGTTTCCAGCTGCTCAATGTCCTTTCGGTGAGTGACGACCGCCTTCAACGCGGAATCCTCTCCCCTGTGCTTTCTGAAGTTCAACATGTCCGTCGTCCGGCGCCTGAACCACTGAAAGATCTTGTTGTCTGTCAAGTGGAAGCGTTTGGTGATGTGAGCCTCGATAAAGAACTCGCGAATTGGGTCGAAGATCATGACAGACACGCCGGCCAGCAGCGCAGCCAGCAGCGGGATGACGATCCGAGGATGCGAACTGAACCAATTCCAGACATGATGCGCCTTGACCTTCTGCTCATACGACAAACGAAGCGCAGTGCCGGCCTTGCCACCACCCTGGCTCTCAGGGACGACGAATCCGTGCATGCAAGAGCGTGCCATGATGGCGTCTCTTGTAAATTGAAAGTCCAGCAAGGCGTACTTGGGCAGGACCTTGGAATCCGAGGGTTGCGTGGTGATGTCTCCGATCTGGCCGTACTTCCGGAAGAGGGCGAAGATGTTCTCCTGCGATAACTCCACGGCCTCCGCGCCTGGCTCCTTGGGGACAAACTCAACTCGGAGCCGGCTCTGTGGATACCGCGCCATGTCTTCCAGCCAGGGAACTCCCTTCACCAGCCCGACCTTGATCGGTCTGATTGGGTTGAACCATGGCTTGATAGGCTTCTCCTGCAGAGTCTTGGACAGCTGTGCCTCGATTTCGCGCGGTGCGGTCTCGGCAGGATGAGAGACCTTGACAAAGCAGCCGCCGTCCTTGAGCCTCGGGATCAGTTCCGTAACCGACATCGAGCCATCGTCGGGAATTATGCGCTTGACGAGATTGATAGGATTTGTGATGCCTAGCGAGGACTTCTCGAAGCTTTGAAGGAGCTTCGACAGGTCCTTGTCCGACTCGGCGTATCGGCCGATCAGTAGATAGTTCACCCAGCCATAGAACAGCTTCAGGGGAAAGATGTTGTCGACGAAGAGGATAGTTTCATTGGCGCCAGCATAAATATGACCGGACTTCTGGTCTCCGGTTGCTGTTGTCTCCCATCTCCTGGCTGCCACAGTCTCCAGTGCTGATCGACCTCCGATGGCATAAGCTGGGGGATTACTGTAGGGAGTAGGCATCGATCTGTGGCCAAGAGGAACTGTGCGCCATGACCTCGCGCCGCGAAGTATATGTGCTGGACCCCCGGCCAAGGCCAAACCTTGAACCCTGACCGGGCCTGCGAAAAGGCAAGGACGTCTTGGAATCATAGCTTCATGGTCGTTTTGTTGTTGATGCACAAAAGAAGAACCGAATGCCTTCCACAGTTCCTTCGTTCTTATGAGCCGCACCTAGTTTCCGCGCTTATTTTGTTTTTGCGCGCCTCCCTCTCGTGGCTGCGAATGAGGTCATGTCTGCAGAATTTCAGGCCCACTTCAAGAGACACTTCAAGAGACGACCAGGGTAAGGGTCCAAGAAGGCTTGGCAAACACGCCCAAAAGTTCTCGAGCATCACAGCGCCAGCAGATGGTGAGCAACCACTGCATCTACTACCTCCTTGCACTTGAGTAGCGTGTCCAGTTCAGCTGTGAGCTCAAGTTCCGATCCACGAATATCAATTGCCTTGATAGCTCCTTCCACCCCAACCGAAGACATGGGTTGGCTCTGGGGCGCGACGAAGCCCTCCTCCACCACACCCGACCCGGCGCAAAGCCCAGCGCAGCAAGCAAGAGAGGATGAGCAGACGAAATCAGAGCAGCTGAAAAAGCAGAGGCTCGCAACAGCACGCCAAAAATGGCAAGACACACAAGAAGCCAGCACTCCTCCCTCCAAAGCCACCGCACGAGACACAACAGACGACCCGGAGATGCGCAAGTTCCTCGAGGAAGTCATGGGCGAAGTCCAGAGCATGCGCGACGCCGACGCCGCCCAAGCCACAGCCAACCCACCACCGTCCGAGCAAGCTTCCAACTCAAGAAAGATCAAGATCTCGCCCTGGGGCTCGCGCTGGTCAAGCACATCCACGTCAGAGCCAGCAGCGTACTCGTCCTCCACACAACCCACCACCATCTCCTCCACTGACCCCGACAACCCAACCAACGCACCGCGCCTCTCCCCGCTCGCCGAGTCCCTCCTCCCCACTACCATGAACTGCGAGACCGCCTTCAATCTCGCCTTTCACTGCCGGTCGCTCGGCGGCCAGTTCACGAACCTGTACCGCTATGGCGAGGTCCGCACGTGCAACGAGCACTGGAACGACTTTTGGTTCTGCATGCGCGCAAAGGGCTTCGAGGGCAAGATCAAGGAGGATGCCATCCGCGAGCACTACCGCAATAAAGAGCTGGAGAAATACGGGCCCGGGAAGCCCAGTAGCGAGGACATTTGGCGGGAGCGCAAGGAGAGGCTTCCGCCGGGCGAGGCGTTTGCTGTGCCCGTACCGGCGGCTACAAGGGGCGATGCGGAGCTTCAGAAGTGGGAGATGGAGAGGATGGAGAGCATACGGAAAGGGCTACAAGAGAGAGATGGTACATAGACAGACAACAGATAGATATAGATCATATTCAACTATAGTCCTTACCTATGATCAGACATATCCAGCAGTATTGGTACACAAGGTCAGGTTGAAGAAGCAAAAAAGGAGCTCAAAATTGTTTTTGAAAGTGTTTTTATTCCGTTCCGAATGATTATGAAGTACGTCCGATGTACTTTGTATCCCATCCTGTCCCGAATTTTGTCCCCTGTATCATGATCTCATAGCAAAAGAAAAAGCACCGTCTAAACGATCAGTCCCCAACTGTCGCCAACCGGAAAACCCTAAAACCAAGTATCCGCCTCTTGTCGACTTGCAAGAAGCAAAGAAATTTAGTCAACCTCCTCAACGGTGGGGCCGTCGTCACCGCCGGCACCGGGGGCGGCACCAGGAGCGCCACCGGGCATGCCACCGGGCATGCCAGGCATGCCACCAGCACCACCAGCAGCTCCGTAGAACTTCATCATGATGGGGTTGGCAACAGCCTCGAGCTCCTTCTGCTTGTCCTCGTACTCCTCACGAGTAGCAGCCTGGTTCTCGTCGAGCCAAGTGACGACAGTGCTGATCTCGGCGTTGAGCTTCTCCTTGTCGTCGCCCTCAAGCTTCTCGTCGACCTTGGGGTCGCTGAGGGTGTTGCGCAGAGAGTAAGCGTAAGACTCAAGGCCGTTCTTGGCAGAGACACGGTTGGCCTCAGCCTCGTCCTCATCCTTGTACTTCTCGGCCTCAGCAAGCATGCGCTCGATCTCCTCCTTGGACAGGCGACCCTTGTCGTTGGTGATGACAATCTTGTTGGTCTTTCCGGTACCCTTCTCAAGGGCGGAGACGTTCATGATGCCGTTGGCGTCCATGTCGAAGGTGACCTCGATCTGAGGAACACCACGAGGCGCGGGAGGAATGCCGGTAAGCTCGAACTTGCCGAGCAGGTTGTTGTCCTTAGTGCGTTGACGCTCTCCCTCGAAGACCTGGATAAGCACACCAGGCTGGTTGTCGCTGAAGGTCGAGAACACCTCCGACTTCTTGGTAGGAATGGTGGTGTTGCGAGGAATGAGCTTGGTCATCATGCCACCAGCGGTCTCAATACCAAGAGACAGCGGCGCAACGTCGAGAAGCAGGATCTCGTTGGTGGACTTGGAAGAGGTGTCGCCAGACAGGATGGCAGCCTGGACGGCGGCACCGTAGGCAACAGCCTCATCGGGGTTGATGGACTTGTTGGGCTCCTTGCCATTGAAGTAGTCGGTGATGAGCTTCTGGACGCGAGGAATACGCGTAGAACCACCGACCAGGACGATCTCGTGCACCTGAGACTTGTCGATCTTGGCGTCGGTCAGAACACGGTCGATAGGCTGCAGGGTGGAGCGGAACAGGTCCTGGCACAGCTCCTCGAAACGAGCACGGGTGATCGAGGTGTAGAAGTCGATACCCTCGAACAGAGAATCGATCTCGATGGATGTCTGAGCGGAAGAAGAAAGGGTACGCTTCGCACGCTCGCAAGCAGTGCGGAGACGGCGCAGAGCACGGGGGTTGGTGGACAAATCTGAGGAATCGTTAGCATTTGGTTGTTTGTTGGCGTCATGGACAGGTGCGGAAGAAAACTTACCCTTCTTGGACTTGCGCTTGAACTCATTAACGAAGTGGTTGACCAGACGGTTGTCGAAATCCTCACCACCCAAGTGAGTGTCACCGGCAGTAGACTTGACCTCGAAGATACCCTCCTCAATGGTCAAGAGAGACACATCGAAGGTACCACCACCGAGGTCAAAGATGAGCACGTTGCGCTCACCCTCGACCTTCTTGTCGAGACCGTAGGCAATGGCAGCGGCGGTGGGCTCGTTGATGATACGGAGAACGTTGAGACCGGAGATAAGACCGGCGTCCTTGGTAGCCTGACGCTGGGAGTCGTTGAAGTAGGCAGGAACGGTGATGACAGCGTTGTTGACGGTGCCACCAAGGTAGGCCTCAGCGGTCTCGCGCATCTTGGTGAGGATCATGGAGGAGATCTCCTCGGGTGTGAACTGCTTGGTCTCGCCCTTGAATTCGACCTCGATAACAGGCTTGGAGCCCTTGTCGACGATCTTGAAGGGGAAGTGCTTCATGTCGGCCTGAACCTCTTGGTCGGCGAACTTGCGACCAATCAACCGCTTCGCGTCGAAGACGGTGTTGTGGGGGTTCATGGCGACCTGGTTCTTGGCGGCATCTCCAATCAGACGCTCGGTGTCGGTGAAAGCGACGAAGGAAGGAGTTGTGCGGTTGCCCTGGTCGTTGGCAATGATCTCAATTCTGGACAGTAAAGTCAGTAACATGTTGCAAAGCAAACAAGGAAACACAGATGGAAATCATGAACTTACCGGTCATCACGGAACACACCCACACAAGAGTAGGTGGTACCCAAATCGATACCGACAGCGGGAGCCATTGTGTTGTTTGTGTAGTGGTGATTGAGGTGTAGAAAGTGTGGTTTGCGTGGGTAGGAAATGGGGTATCACGGTCGAGAATGCAAGAGACGTTGCGAAAGTCTCGAGAAAAGACGCAAAGTAGATGAGAAAAGGAAGAGATTTGTAGTCTCGAGTAGTTGTTGAGAGGTTTGTGTTTGTTGATGGAAAAAAGGAAAGCAGGAGTGGTTGCGTGAAGGTGGCAGACATATAAAAGCTGTAGCAAGTGGGGCGCTGCGCTTGGAACCTTCGATGAAGTTCTGCTGACATCCCTGCTCCCAGGGTTCCAGTCACTTCGCGAACCTTCCTACAAACGCCCGCACATTCCACATATTTCCAGGCACCGCAGTAGTGTGACAGGGTCGTAGCCCCTGGAAAATATCAGTTAGAGTATCCTCTTTGACAGTATGGTTTTAGTTCTCAAATTACATGGTGTTGCGGCGGTCCCAATGCCCTGGGACGCGTTTTTGGGCGGGCTGGTGGCGGGGTCCGATACCTAGGTACCTCGCTGAGCCATGACGTAATGCGGCCCCAGGAGGCTGGGTCCCTGCAACGGTTTGTTGATTACCTAAGACGTCCTTCCTTCCCATGTGCAATCGCGCGGAGAGATTCACGGCGACCAATCTATCTTTGGCGAGCATTTCTCCATGCATATGCTGCTCTTCCCTTTTAGCCTGGTTTTGAGCTGTACCTAGTTCCTCAGATACTGATCATCAGTCACAGACCGGCTCGCAACAGCTTCTCACAGGAACAAACACTCGCAGCAGATCTGAGACGGCGCGGGAAGCTACCTAGGTACCTTACTGTCCGTCGCCGGGCAACAATAAAAGGATCCTCAGACGTCGCGCGACAAGTATATAGAGAGATGCTCCTGAGATTGTCTAGGCAAGTCTAGGCAAGCTCACGAAAAACATGCTGCTACGTTTGCGACAAAGACCTTGCCGCCTGTCTGTCGGCTTCCATATGTCCATAGCGAATGAATTGCGACAGCTCCCCTACAACTCGGGCGAAGCCACCATCTTCATTAGCTCACCCTTTGTACATTCGAACACCCCCAATCAGTCTGCTAGGCTGCTTGATTACCTAGCACGGAACTGGCGTGTCTTCGTGCCAGAGATCGGAGATTCGCGACTCTGGATGCGCTCCGCGAAGACAGACTCCACAATGACGGTGGCGATGACCTAAGCAGAAAGGGCCGCGAGAACATCGTAGAACCTACTGACTGCTCCGCCAAACTTTCAAGTCGAACACGCGTGCTGTCCCTAGCCGCAGAACGACCAACAACCTGGCATGCCTGGCAGCCAACCCGCCGCCTTTGTCGGTTGGATAGCCCCTGATAATCACCCCAAGGTGGCAGGGTGGGTGGAAAGTTGGCTGCTTCAAAGTGAGCCGGGCGACCCCGAAGCCACAGAGAATCATTCGCCTCCGTGCTTCATGCTTCTACAGTATACATTACAGAAGTTCCCCTCCTCATCAAAAATTTCCTACAAGTCTGCTGTGTTTTTCCAGATATACCTTTTTCGCCACCCTGTCTCCTATAAACATATTCCAGATCGTGTGCGCAAACAAACCTATCGCCAGCTACAGCCCAACCAGAACTCACAACAACAACCCAAGCTCGCCATCCTTCAAATGCCAGAATCTTCTTGGTCAATCGGATGCCCAGAATTATACTGTTTCCAGTTCCTACACACGCGCTTCGTCTCCGCGAGCGCCTTCGGCCCACCAAGAGACTTCACGATGTCCCCCTGGCGCTCCAGAATTTGCAACCCGAGGCCTGCGCACACGCGGAAACGTTAGCATAGGTAGCCCCAACGAATTCCTGATGTTAGTGAAACTCACCAGCAGAGGCATGCCACGCGATGTGGCAGTGCAGCAGCCAGACACCAGGATTGTCAGGCTTGAACGCGATGGCGATGTAGCCGCCAGCGGGCAGGAGCACCACATCCCTGCGCGGCGGGTTGATGAAGTTGAAGGTCTTGTAGCTGTTGACCGGGTCGAAGGTGGTGTTTTGCTGCCCGAGGACGACAACGTCCATGCCGTGCCAGTGCAGTGGGTGGGCCGCTACCATGTGTGAGAGCCATTAGCAAAAGAGGTTGCTCAAGCGACAGGAGCAATACTGACCGTTGATTTTGATCACGTCTGGCGGCAGGGAAAGGGAAGTGTTGGACGAGGCCTCGATGACCATAAAGACATAGCCAGAGTCATAGTCATCTGTGTGGCCGGTGGAAGTCAGTTCCAAAGTCGGGATCTCATCTGAGGCCGGAAGTGCACTGACCGTCGACGATATGGAAGTTGCTATTCCGGTCCAGGTAGGTATCATTATCCACGTTCAAAATCGACGGGTTCCCAAAATCCAACCATAAAAAGTCCGGCGTCAGCATCCAATGCGAATATCCGCCCGTCTCAGGCGAGCTGTTGACCGATTGCTTGACAGCCGCGAACCTGCTCTCGGTAATCTCGTTCGCCGGGTGGCGGTCAATCACCCAGGGAACGACGGGCTTGAGGCTCGCCATCGGCTCGTCGAGGCAGGCGGTGCTGTACGGCCACGGTTTGCTGTTTGGCTCGGCCTTGCTGCGGCTGTCGTAGCGGATTATGCCAGTGGTGACGTTGAAGGGCTTGGTCATCTGGGAAATAGCACACGGGGCTGTGCCGTCGCATAGGGCTGGGTTGAAGGCGTGGCAGCCGTCGGCGGGGTGCGTGCGCATCCAGTAGTCACCGGGTTCTTGGTTGGCTTCGACGATAACCATATAGCGTTGTCCTTTCACGAAGCTATGTCAGCAAGCTGGGCATGCTGCCAGGCCTTGTACTCCAGCGGTGGGACATACCGATGGCGATGTTCAGACTATTGGTCTGGTAAGGCTGGATGGGCACCAGATCGTTTTCAACCACAGTCATGGTATGTCCATCAATGGAGAATACATAGCTCGTTCCCGCGGACCCATTGATGAGCCTTAGGACGTGCTTCTTTCCCTTCGTGAACGTCGTGTAAAAATAAGTGCCCTTGCCGGTCAAAGGGTCATGGCCCACCCCGTTGACGACGAGACTGTCTGCCCAGGCAAGGCCGCCATCTATCTCAACGTCGTAGCGAACAAAGGCAGAGTCGTGCACGTAGTCCTGAATGAGTACAGGACCAAGGTCGATGTCCCAGTCACTGCTCGTGGGTCCGTGGATAACAAGTGGACCGGCCAGGCCGTCCGGGTACTGTAAGGGAGTCAGCAACAGCGTTGTACAGATGGCGAGGCATAGAGAGGGACCCGAGGACAGCTGTACCTGTAGCGAGTAGTGAGAATGATACCAGGTATGGCCATACTGTAGGGCCCTGTAACGATACGTGAAAGAATCTCCTTTGGCAATGGGACATTGGGTGATGCCATTGACGCCGTCCATCTGCATTGTGCCCAACTGTCGCAGCCCGTGCCAGTGGATAGTAGTCCCGTTGGCAGCATAGTTGTTCTTGACATGTATCACCAGCTCGTCGCCCCAGCACGCCTCGATCAAAGGCCCAGGATACTGCTTGTTGAAGACCTTGCCGTTGATCTTGTTGAAACCATCTGCATTGATCTTGGACGGGTGAGCTTCGGTGAAAGAAATTCTCTCTAGCTACTCTGTATTGAACGTACAGTAAAGTCTCCGTCAACCTCGAGCCAGAACTCCCGTGTTCTTCCTTTCGGTGTAGTCTCGACATTCTCGTCTACCCAACATCATCAGCACCTACTCCCCTTGCACTCACGCACGCACATGTACTCACAGTCTGTATGGATATCCACCTGGGAGTATACCCCAAACTCTTTGGGAGATTCTGTGTCCTGGAGCCAACAGTCCCTGCTCGTCTCCGTATTGCAAGGCCTCCACCTTGTGGGATAGGTGCACTTGAATCCAGCAGTAGCACTGTGCGGTTCGAAGCTCACCGTTCCAGGAGGCGATGATATGGGAGCTTGCTCAATGCCAACAGCACTGGAGCTGTCGAAGAGAGGCTTCTGCGTAGAGATGTCATAAGGGCTGTAGAGATTGAAGGTGGCGAGCGAGAGTAGTGTCTCGACACATGACTCCAGAAAGCCCATCTTCGTTACGTCGAGCGGCGAATTTTACCACCAATTATGCCTTAGAAACGAAGCTATTGGGAGTCCTGTGGCCAAGACACAAACGACGCACCATAGCCTCCTCATATAGCTTAGGTGCTCCCACCTTCTGGTGCTCACCGCTTCCAATGCCTCCGTTTGTGATGACAAGGGGAAGGGAGACGCCATCTATCATTCCTCGATTCACTCGCTCGACCAACCACAAACCCAACGCGCCCAAAGACTCACTTGGTCAACATCTCACCTAAGAGCGAGCCACCCTTCTCGATCCATATCATCCGAACATACAGTGTGCTCGCTAGAAGATTTGTTCATGATCTTCATCGTGAAAGAGCCCTCGTATTGGCTAACACGCAAAGAGGCTCATCAGCTCAGCTCAGCAACCGACCCGGATGATGACCATAGCAAAAAGCAAGGGGGTCATACCAATCAGGTCGACTCTGTCAGCAGCCATTCGGCCATACTTCCGGTGAATCTGCCTTGTTAGCAACCCTTCACTACATTTGGCGTAAGACTAGGAAGCCTGTCGACGCCACAGAATGTCTGCGCCCGGGTGTCCATCAAGGCACTCAATGTCAGCGGCACTCCGCTTGTCAGAGTTCAGGTGCAATTTCGTCCTGTTCTACTTACAGCTTTACGGTGATACCTATGTCGCCTGTCTGACAGAGAATTGCATGGGAGTGAGTTCAGTAGAGTGGTGGTAAGCTCAAACTCCGAGCTATCCTTGTAGATGAACATATTATTTTTTGTGTCATACGTGTGGACCCATTTCGTTGAGTTCCAATGTTGCTACCAACCGTAGGTATAGACATTCAATCTTAGAGCGCCTTGTCGGCCTCACACGAGTGACAAGACCGGGAGAGTGAAACCGCCCAGAGACCATAGACATGTCTACTGAGGTATTTGTGTACGTGGATTGGGAGCTTACGACCCCAAATCTGCCCCGGTAAGCCTTGAGCTTCGTGTCTGGTGCGAAGCCATTTAGGACTCTCGTTCATTTAGTGCACTAGGACATGCAGGGGGTAGTGAATTTACGAATAGCTTACTACTTGCACTAAGGCCATGTACTAGTAAGAGTTATAGTTCAAATCGCTTGGCATCTTACTACAAGCTTAGGTACCCTGTGCTGTCCTGGCACAAGGTCCCACGTTCGGACCTCTATATCATCCCTCGACAATCTTCTCATCACCAAAACAATTCTGCTAGGGCAAGCATTGCTCTCTGAACGCTTCCAACGATAGCACCTCCGCCAACATCATGTCTGCAACGTCATGGGTCCAAGAAGCTGTGAGTGAATTTTTCGCTGGGCGGAAACACCCTACTCAAAGTGACTGCGACCGTGTGGCCCTCACCGTCACAGGTGCCACGACCATCCGCATGGTCGATATCCGAGGCTCGCTGAGCTACACTGTCGTCTGTTCTACGCGGGAGAAGAGCAGTACTCCTGCTGATGGAGGGACCGAAACAGGCGTAGTCGTAGTTTCGTTCCGGGAACCCGGATCCGGATTGGACGGCGCTGTGGTGGATCTGGCGCGGGCTATTCACGGACCACTCGTGCCGCAAGTGACCTACCACGCCGTTATGGAGGGGTCTGAACCCCCGCTCGGTATCTACACCATGCCTTGTTACCTGGTGACGCGTGCATCAAAGCGTTAAGGTTTAACGTCGTCTTAAGCCCAGAAGAGGAAGCTAAGCATGTGTTCTTCGTGATACACCTAGCAAGGTAATCAATCCATCCGCTTGGGCGTCTACACTGCCACTTATATCATCTGTCCAACGGTCATAGGTACTTTGCTCGCTGCTGGTCCGCCGCCCAATCTGTGGACGAGCAGCTTCTAGCTCAGCAGAAGGCAGACATTTCCACCCGGCTGGCTGTCCTGAGAGAGGCGTCATCGTCCGCCGTGTCCGCATCGACACTCAACGAGCTTGATAAGGCACTTCCGGTTCTATACAGCCCCGAATACCCACAGGTTCTGACACATGGTGATCTCTCTCTCACCAATGTTCTGGTCAATTCAGTGGATGGTGCTCTCACAGGTCTCGTGGACTGGTCCCTGGCTGCGGTGAGGCCATTCGGCATGGAACTGCATTACCTCATGATGATGACCGGATTCATGGATATGGATGGATGGCATAATTTCGAATGCCGCTCGCGCTTCATCGACGCATTTTGGGGAGAATTTTGGTCTGTGTTGAGACTTGGTGAAGATGAGCACAGTGTGGCGGAAAGAGAGAGGATTCGTGCCCTAGCTGAGACGGTCACCAAACTCGGTGCTGTTTTATGCTACGCTTTCCAACGCACAAATAATGGACAACCCTCCGAGCAGCTGACAGAATCCGAGAGCATGCTGGGATATCTGAAAGCCTGTCTAGAAGACTATATACCACATACACGAGTTTAAGCGCCCGGGCGGGTGAGTGAAGGTCTTTTGTAAACCTAAGTCACTGGTGTTCTTTTGGTACCTAGGTGAATATGGTTAAGCACAAGCGGACGCCCACCATAGATGGCTCTAGCTGGCAGCCGACCGAATGAGATCGTAAAGGAGGGCACATGTTAGGCCTACCACCCAGACGGCCTGAAGCCGCGGCTCTACAAGAGACACAGTAGCCCCAACATGGTATATCTAGCATGTATTCAACGCGGTACAAAGAGACCCCGTGTTCACGGTATTTGCGTGAAGCGGCGAAGAGCATCAGCAGAACAAGCAAATATAATCAAATCCGCAGACTCGCTTGCTATACTTGAGATGACAGCCAAGGGGACAGGGCGAGGAAACAATGTGTGATGTTGCAACGTATCGTCTCGAGACGCCATCATTGCTACTTGAACTTCCGACAACTTTTCAGGCAGAGGCGGCTCAGGCTCACCTCGTAAGGCAGGCTGTAGGCGACCAGACTACGTCTCTCATGCCACCCCAGGCGAGCATAATGCGAGGGAAGGATTTACTGGTCAGGTCATCGTTTACAGGACGACGACAACATCACTGAAGGGTCACCATCGCAGAGTCCAAAATGTCTGATTAAAGTGCTTATCTGTGTGTTCGATGTGCTAAGAATCAGCCAAGTCAGAATCCTATGTGATGCTTCCTGATGTTTCGAAATTACCGGAGGCGGTGCTCTCCATCTCTATCCGATCGCCATTCGTCCACGATATGTATGCCGAAGTCTTTGGAGGTTCTCTCTGTGGCTGTAACAGGCGTGCATGATGTTATACTGGTGGCGTAGCTTGACAGCGTAATCAACAGGTAAAATCGTGGCTTCCTGGCCAGTTTATGCATCTGATAGCGCACTGAAAATACTCGATGACCGAATTTATGGTAACAAATGCCACGGATTAGTCGAAACTTGGTGTGAGAGGTGGGGCTGAGCGCCTTCTGCTGCTGCTCCGGACGTTGCACGAATCTGAGTGGGTGGTGGGTATGCTGAGGTCAGAGGTCTTCTTGGGGATGCACAAGCTCGTGTGTCTGATGACAGATGCAGTGCTCTGGATAGAGCTTGGAGTCAACGGTAGGTGGCTTGTACTTTGTGGCGTGAGTGGCCGGGACACTGAGAAGTGTGTCCGGGGCGTCGCGTACCTCTCCCCCGAAGATCCGGTCATGTCTTTGCCATGAAATGGACAGAAGTGTGTGGTCTCGATCACTGGTGTCGCAGGCAAACGGACCTTCACCGAACTCTCCCGGTTGACCGTGTAGTTGCTAAAACCATTGGATAGAGCAAAATTGAGGTCTGCGCTGCCATCGGTCTGCAGAACACCCGTCATCTTCTGAACAAGGCTGGATCTGTTGTCAGAAGCTGCATGGTCGGCGGGTGGTCCATTCTTCGAGCCGCCAAGCCCCTTGAGATCATTGATCTCCCTCTCAAGTCCGAGAAGCTCCTTGTACCCACCGGCCGTGGGCAGCAGCTCGAGTTCCGGATACTCCAGATCACCGGAATCCTGGATGCTGCTTCGCCTAGCTCCGCGTATCGAGCTATCCTTGATACTCGCACCCACACGCCCAGTAAGAAGCTTGCTCCATCGCGACTTGAAGGGTTGAGTAAACCTGTCCGAGACAGATCGAACAATGCTTCTATGGCTGGGTCCGTCCCTATCACCCTTGTCTGTCGTCCAAATGATGCCGCCCGTAGCTAAGACCTCCTTCACAGCGAAGTCCCTCGATTTGACGCTATCGGCCTCGCCTGCAGCACCATTGCGCTCCTCGCGATTGTGCGAGGGAAACTTTGCCCAAGATTCTGGAGGTGTCTTGGACACCTTGTAGGTGGATCGGAGCCCAGATGGCAAAGGAAGAGACCTGGCCCCTACCTCTTGTTCTTGTGTCCCTAGCAGCCGGCCCCATTTCTCAAGGATCATGTTAGACTTGATCAACGACTGCGGAAAATCGTCCTCGTCTTTCTGTGGCAGGGGCTCGGCACAAGTTGGTGAGTGATCATGCGAATCAGTTCCACTGCGGACCTGGATTGCTGACGAACAAGGAGCTCGCGGAATCTGCGCGTCATCCCCTGCCTCTGCTGGAGCAGCCTGAGGAATGACACGTTTAGACGACGTGCTGCGCCTAGTCAATTTGGACACAGACTCCGCCCTTAGTGCACGCTTCCACATTTCCGCAGTCTCGTCACCGTCCTTGGAAGAAGAAAATCCGCGAGAACGAGGGGAGCCATCACTGAGATTGGAGAATCGCGACCGTTTGCTCGTGGCGTTGGCATTGTTGTATTCAGCAGATAGAACCTTGAGATGGCTCTGACAGTCGGTGCTCAGATGTGTACCCTGATGAGTCCCCGACCATCTACCTGCCGGACCCGAATGATCTTGTTCGGGACCGTTGCCGTCCAAACTATCCACCAAAACTTCGCCTTCCATTGGTAGTGTCAGCTCCAGCCTGGATAGTAGCGAGTGCCTCGCAGCAAAGCGTGGGTTGTCGCTCAGGACTTCGTGAAACTTGCTTTCGACTGGAGTCAAGAGCTCCTTCTTTCGGAGATACGAGTCCCGAAAACGCTCTTCAACAGCGCGAAGCTCAGCTTCTCGACGGAAAAAGCTTGAGGTTTCGGATCCTGCCTCCAATGTCGTATGTCTAGTGTGAGTGTGCACCAGACTCGGGGTCGAATTGTTGCGACGCTTTGGCGGAGGGATAGGCCGGTTCTCGTCCTGATCCTGGGTGACCGAATTGTGCCCTGGCTGGGGTCAGAGAACAGCTACACAGAGTCAAAAGCTCGAAAAGTCAGACTCACATTTGAAGGAAAGAAGCCTCATGCCAGCAAGACCTCTCCGAAGCGTAGCCTGAACAGATGTACCAACGTCCGCTCTGGTCGATCTCTGGGTTGTAGCCAAGTGAATCGAAGGAGAGTGACCCTCAGAAGCGGATTTGATGACAGCTCTTTCAGCAGACCGCCGTCGCGCGATTTCCATACCAACTAGGCCAGCCGATTGGGACTTGGACTGCAACTCTACTTCTCTCTGCACGCGGACGGGGGTCCGAGATGGTGAAGCAGGCAATTGATCATCAGGATCTCCCTGAGCCGGACAAACAGACTCGGTGTCCATTCTATTGTCACTCTGCACTGGGGATGCTGTAGAAATGCGAAATTGCTGGTTTTGTGCCCGAAGCCACAAACCTACTGGCGACTCGTCGCGGACCAGAGAGTTGGACTTTGGAATGCGACTACGGTGGTAACGAGAGTGTAGAGAGACTTGACTAGTGTTCGGCTTGTTTGCGATACCGGAATCTAGAGACAAGACACCCAAAGGCGAAGATGTCCTCCTCACTCGATTAATATGCTGCACATCGCCCTCGGGTCCTGCATCCAAATAATCGGGTAGAAAGACAGAGTGTGACTTGTCCGGGGTGAGTAAGTCTGCCAGCTTGGCGGCACTAAGTGAGAGTCGCCAAGAAGCCAGAGATGCAGCATCGTGAAAGCTGTCCGCGCGGACAGGCCGCAGCTGAGGAGAGACTGGAACATTTGACAATGAGCTGCGCCTGCGGACGTGCCCTTGGTGATCGGCGTGTGCATGTTTCGAATTGCCCTCCATCCAGTTGCACAGACTGACCGGACGACCATCAGGTTGGTGAGTTTGTCTGTCGCAGGAGCGGGCTAACGATCCCTTGGACAGGGTACGAGAGAGGCGTTGCTCATCGGTTTCCGAAGACTGAGAAAGATGGGCTGCCTTGGCTCCGGCGAGCTCGGCCGCTTTCTTGACCTCGTCGACAGTGAACTCGATGGTGTCTCTGGGGCCACTGCCTGGCACAGTGGCTGAAGAAACGGAAGGTGATGAAGGACGCTGTGGCGTACAGTCCGTACTTAGCCTCGGGTGGCCTTCGGTCTGGATTTCCTCCTGGATCCTCTTACGCATAAGTCGCTTTACCTCTGCACGGCGGGCGATTTGCTCTTCTGTCTCACTCTGGCGGGACATGGAGTCCTGAGAGATATGGCGACGGATGCGAGCTTTAACGGCATCAAGAGTGCTGGTGCTTGTGTTTTGGTTGGTATGAGCCAGGCCATCGTCGCCCATTTCGTCATCAGAGTCCTCGATGACAAGTTCAGCAAGATGAATTGAGGTGTCTCCCGCAATACCAGGAAGAGGGTTGGTCAGTGAGGACCGGGCTGCAGTAGATTGCGGAGACAGGGCCACGCCGTTGACGACACGAGGTGGCAGCTTGGCCGGAGGAGGACGAGTTGGGAGCCCTTGCACTTGGTAAGCTTCGTGATCTTCATCGTCGCCTGGAATAATCTTGCTGGGTCGCAGTGGGCAGCAACTGAAGATGGCCATGACCAGATTTGTGAGCCAACTTCATGAAGCACTTTGGGCGTGAAGTGGAATGCGGCAATCGGAGATGGATATGGGTGAGACTGTGCAGGGTGAATCAGTGGCTGATTGTGGTAAAAAGTAGAGAACGGCTTTGATGGGGCTCCAAAACTGAGGGCATCGACACCGATACTTCCAAGAAGGGACCAAGATCCAAGAAGAGTGGATTTGTTGACAGAGTGACCACGAGAACAAACAACAAGCCTGAGCCATCAGGACCGTTTCCGCCGCCATGTTGATGCCTGCAGCTCCGTGAAGCAGTCACCCTGGGAAGGGGCACTTTGAGGGCTGGCTGGCCACGTCTCTTTCGGGTAGGCACGTTATGAGGACTGTCGAAGACCTCTGCAGGCCGCAGTTGACCTGCAACTGGCAGGAATCCCCAAAACACATGCAAGTCGAGCTCCTGCCCATATTGACCCCTAACCAATTCTCCTTACCAACTCTCCTGGCCCTTCTAACCTTGGAAGTTCTTGATACCAGTGTACTTGGAGTGCCGTACCTCGTCCGGCGTCCCCTGTGGAGCATACCTACTCAACTGCCCAAAATGCGTACATACCACTTGCCCGGGTGGTCTCATCTCAACACGTCAATCACCGTCTCATCCAATTCAATATCCTTTCCTCATAGGCACCTCGCGTGACACCCTTGACCACAAGTCCTCGTCGTGTTCCGGCTCATTCTCTCCACGACAAGTGCCTCGTTTCAAGCCCTCTAAGTGCATTGCCTCATCTCGCAGCCACTTGATGCAGATGCCGCATGCGAATACGCATTAGACGAAGTGTACGACGGCTTTGACGTTGTTGCAGGAGGCTCAACGCAAAACCTCCTAAACCCGTTGCCTACCACGGCGCCCAGCGTTGACATGAATCATCTCGACTGAATGAGACTCCTAAATGGACTGCTATCCGATATCAGAATCAACCAAGGGCCCCGTCTGAAATGAGCAAGGGTCTGCGGGACGTATTCTTGCTTCGACAGCAGTGTGTCAGAGTTCGCTTGAACTCTCCCGATGACCAGCTAGAAAAGACACGCGTGAAGCTCTTTTGGCTCCCAATCTCGCTGCGACAGTCTATTTGGCATGGTGGCACTTGTGGTTGGTGAAGGGCTAGGAGTTGAGTACGTTCGGTGATGATGAAGGCTGTACAGACCCTGAAGTGCAGGCTATGCAGCAGATGAGCCAGGGGTAAAGTATTTATGCGGCCTCGGCATTTGACTCGGACACCGAGGTACCTACTTGTAACCACCTGCACTTCTAAGGTCGGATATATCCGTATAGTTGATGTTTTCGGCCATTGGAAAGTTTGGGTTGAACAGAAGGCCATTTTCTCCTCATCTGTTTGTGTCCAAGGGGGAGTCAGTCTACAAATGCATTCAACTCAGATATTGGGTACTACTTATGTTTACAAGGTACAAAAGATATCACAATCAAAACCTGCAAGTTCAGCAAGGCCACGCCCTGCAGCCCCAGCGGCCAAACGTACGTCACAGCCTCGGATAACCGACATCGCTCGGATTTAGCCATCGGAACAAGGGTTGAATAAATTGTCAGTGCGGGCGAAGGTGGACGAATCTTGACTGACCGGCCGACTTGCTGATCAGTGATGACTGATGAGAGGAAGGAGAGAAAGGTACTCCGTACGCGAACCCAAAATCTGATCAGAGATGAGAGGCGAGTGGTCTCTGCCCCTCCCCGTTCCCTTGTCGTATTCCGGATTCTGTCGTTCATGAGGCCGAAATTGCCAATCCTTTGATTCACTACTAACACATTACGTTTTGTGATCTTATCAGATCATCGTGCGTCTGTCTGACTGCGGCGAACAAAAAGAAAGAAGCCACCCAGTGCGCCGGCTCGGCATTGTGATCCATTTCACTGTTCCAGTACTGCCAACACGTGCCACCGAAAACAGTGCGCGAACGTGCACGGCATCTCTCGTAACTACGATCTCGTCCCGACTCGACCGACCATCCTCCCACCAGCAATGAACCAGAACATGACTCCCCAGTCCGACACTGTTAGGACGGCTTCCGAGACGCCACGTGAGGGTGAAGACAACCGCTCATCGCCTGCTACTGATCATTCCGGCGACGAGGCAAGCCACGACGGCAAGGACGGACAGCCTCCCCGAAAACGCCAGCGTGTTCGCCTGTCTTGCCTGGAGTGCCGGCGGAGGAAGCTGTCATGTGACCGAGGCTATCCGTGTGAGCGATGCAAGTACCACTTTTGATTCTTTCTCATTCCTTTCTTTCAACTGTGACTTGAAGTCCGAACTGGCGGTAAAAGTACTGCCCAAAAAGTCGAGTCGCCAGAAAACTCCCGGCGTCCGCCGGTTTGGCTGATCCTCTCACGGGTTGTGGCTAAGCTGTGTTCGACATTCAGGTCACACTACCACGATAATATCGCAAAACTAATAAATTCATAGGTCTCAAATCCGGAACGCCAGATCGCTGCAATTACGAGACCAGGTCGGGCCTCGCGCCGCCGCTGAAGCCTGCCGGTCTCGCGCTCTCACAATACGATGGTCGGCTATCCCTATCCAACGACACTCTGGTCCGCAAAGATGGCATTCGAGACTTTGACCGTATCCGCAGGCTGGAGATGGAACTAGTCCAGCTCAGGAACTTGCTGACCAGCAAGCTCGGGGCCGATGGCAACCTCGAACTCAACGACTCCCAGTCAGCCGCGAAGAGGACCCAGGCAGAGCTGGTGCCAGAGCACAAGCTGCCAGAGTTTATGCACTACGGCCACGATGCAGACAATGAAATGCGTTTTTTTCGAGGCAAAGAATTTCGAACCCGCTACTTCGGCCCTCACAACGCGTCAATGGCCTTTAGTCAACTGACCGGATTGTCACCATTCATGAAAGAGACTGCCGAGGAATGGCTCAAGCCCCTGCATGCTGCTGCCCGAACCAAGGACAAGTCGCACCGCAAGCCAGAGCTCCAGGCCAAGTACTTGGAACCCGACCGTGAACTCGAGGCCATGCTACCTTCCAGGATGGAGACCGATATTCTCATCGCCGTCTATCTGGACCAGTTTGAGCAGCTGCACCGAATCATACACCTTCCCAGCTTCAAACGCGAGTATGCCAAGTTCTGGGTGCCCACTGAGAATCGGCCTGCTGCTATGACTGCCCTCGTGCTCGCGATGATGGCTGTCTCGAGTTGTTTGCATGGTAGCACATCTGCGCCACCAAAGTTTCAGGGAATGGTCTCTTGTGCCCACAAGACGGCGGAGAAGTGGATCGCGGCCTGCGAGAAGTGGTACGCTCTGCAAAGCCACAAGCACCGTCGTCTCATTCACTACCAAATAGCACTACTCATCTACCTGGCCAAGAGGGTCAATGGAATCAAGAAGAAGCGCTTCTGGACACATGCTGGTCTTCTCACACGCGAGGGCATTTCTCTCGGTCTGCACCGGGATCCCGATGTCATGATTGGGGCGAGCAAGAACATAACTATTTTCAATCAGGAGATGAGGAGGCGGTTATGGGCCACCATACAGGAGTTCGATTTTCAGGCGTCTTTCGATAATGGGCTGCCGACCATTGTCAGCACGCTTCATATGGACGCTAAGCCACCACGGAACATCGACGATGAAGATTTTGATGAGGACTCAAAAGAATTGCCGGAGTCGAAGCCGATAACAGAGTACACCGCCGCTTCTTTCCAGCACCTGTGCCGGCAAAGTCTCCCTCTACGACTGGAATTGAGTAGGCTCCTCGCCGGCCCACCCGATGACATCGAGTACGAGCATGTAATTCGCTACACGAACGAGATCACGCAGGAAATAGATGCCTTGCCATCTTGGGACACGTCTGCCAGCATGGAAAAGGACGGCTCACCCAAACCGCTACTAGCGTACACCTTCCTGCACATTCAGCTGCGGCAGTACATCATGCCACTTCACCAGCCCTTCCTACGCATGCGCAAAGTCAACTCCAAGTACCAGTTCTCAGAAGTCATGTTCTACAACGCGGCGCGGGACATGGTCCTTCTACACGATAAACTCACCGAGTGCGGCGTGCGGACACTCAATTTCCTTCGCGAAGACGCCCTTACACTGGCCTTGAACCTGACATCGGTGACGATGCTCCAGTCGCGTGGCTCCACGAACATGATTATGGTCAACAGCCAACACACGCTCAATCTACTGGACAAGTGCTTACAAATGAAGGAGGACCGCATCTTGCGGTGCGGGAACAATGAGCCCTGGGGTTACAGCATTATGTGCGCGGCATATGGGCTGTTGGAGACGCACCTGGGGATCAAGGACTCGCAGGCTGCGAAGAGCACCAGTGCGGAAAGGTTCATCAATCTACACTACCGGCTTCTTGCTGGCCAGGAACCACCTGTACTGGGACCGCATCAACAACAGCAAGTTGCCACGGCACAGACACAGCTCCAGCATCAGCAACAGCAGCAGAACGGAGGTGGGCCTCTGCAGCTGCGACCCGACCAGCCGAGCCTGTTGGACCGGGCCAAGAGTATTACACCTTTCATGCAAGCCAACGGGATGCATGGAGCGGGTGTGCCGCCCCCTGGGGTGGACGGTGGAGTGCATGGCATGCCAGCGGCAACGCCCTGGTGGCTGGCTGCGGCAGATCCTGCTGTGAGTATACCATTTTTTGCTTCCGTTTATAACAATAATCTCGCCCTCTGATCACACATGACTTCTTCTATGTCCACACTTTCTTAAGCATGGATAGCAATACTGACTTATTCGTTCGAGCAGTTGCAGCAAACGGTCCTGAACCCCGAGTTCAACATGGAGGTCCTTGGCATGAACCTGAATGATCTCTGGGCGGTAGACGCGTGGCCCGAGTATTGATATATGACGGTCGTTTTGATTTCTTCTTGCTGTTCACATAAAAGTTCTTGATACCCTCGCATTGAATTATTCGCGGGCGGGCTAGATAATCGTGCAGCAGAGTTGCCAGAAAGAGTACATACGATGGACGAAAATTGTTTTGATTGATACCACGAAAAGTGCAAGCAATACCATGCAACTTTACCGGCCTCACAGTATGCAATCAGTCTCGATCTTCACCACTCTCCATGTCCGATGATGGCTTATTGTTCTGGCACCGTTGAGGGCCGTGTCGCGCATACCAATCAAATACAGGGATCTTCCCTGTCATGCAGACCCGAGAATCTGGGGAAGTGGACCCTGGCAAGGTGCACTGGTGAACAGGCCTGTGGCACGATCAGCGGCCAAGAAATCACCTGGGCATATTGGAGCCCCAAGCATGCCAAACAAGCCTTATCAGATGGACACAAGCCTTTGCCTACGCATAATAGCATATCCCATCTGGAGGATCAACGTGCTCAGTTGAGGCTTGAAGTGGCGGGCCGAAGCTAAAACGCCGGAGCGCTGTTCCAATTAAAAGCAAGGGTTGAATTTCGAAACGCCCTCGGTCGGGGCATTCGCCTCCGCCTTCTCCTCCACTGCGACTCTTGTTCCAGAGACAAACCATGACGGGCATTTGAAGGCATGAGGATGAAGACTTCTCTAGCTGGCTTACTGCTAGGCAGCGCAAGGCTGGTGCTCAGTCTCGGCACGGGAGAGAAGTTCAAGCTCGTGCCGGGGGGCAAAGCCTTCGATCGCTTTATTACGATTTGGCTCGAGAACCAGGTACGCGCCGCCCTCTTCTTGACGAACCCTCGTACTAACAATTGCCACCCTACAGGACTACGCCAAAGTCATCCTCGACCCGCACTTCGCCGACCTCAAGCGCGAGGGCATCTCCTTGACGAAATACTACGCGCACACACATCCCTCCCAGCCCAACTACCTCGCCGCGATTAGCGGGGACTACTTCGGCCTAGACCATGACGAGAACGTGTGGATACCCGAGAATGTGTCGACGGTGGTAGATCTGCTGGAGACAAAGAGCATCAGCTGGGGCGGTTACTTTGAGGATTTGCCCGGGCCTGGGTACCTGGGGGCCGCGGGCGAAGGGAGCAGCAAATCAGGCCTTTGGGATTACGTGCGGAAACACAAGTAAGGTCCACACCAGCTGCAGCAACCGATGTGCTAGGAGGCTGAAAGGCTAACCTCATACCTCCTTTTTCTCACAGCCCCTTCGTCTCCTTCGGCTCCATCTTCATGAACGGCTCGCGCCTCTGGTCCGTCGGCTCCTTCGACGCCTTCGCAGACGACCTCGCAGCCGCCGAAGTGCCCCAATTCGTCTTCATGTCACCCAACATGCTCAACGACGGGCACAACACTACCCTGACCTATGCGACCTCATGGGCGCATACCTTCCTCAAGCCGCTCCTCGCCGACACTGCCTTCGCCGACGGCCGAACCCTCATCCATCTTACGTACGACGAGAGCGAGGACTACACACAGCCGAATAAGATTGCCAGCCTGCTGCTCGGCAACGCCGTGCCCAAGGCCCTGCGAGGGACCGAGGACGATACTTTCTATACCCACTATAGCGTGCTGAGCAGCGTGCAGCTGAATTGGGGCTTGCCGAACCTGGGGAGGTATGATGTTGGGGCGAACGTGTGGCAATTCCTGGCGGACGCGAGCAGTTTTGGGAACTTGGGCGATCCGCCGACGCTAGCGGGGATCAACTGCAGTGAGAGCTATCCGGGGTTCTTGAACTCGGACCCGACGAAGTGGATGGCGATTCCGCAGCCGAATTTGAAGCTGGTTGGTGCTGGGGGCCAAGGGGTGGTTGATACGGTTGTCAAGCAGTGGGGGTCAGGAGACGCGGAGGGCAGACTCAGTCCGTATGATGGGAGTGGTGAGCCATTTGATGGAGGGGAGTATCTTCCGGAGTACTTTCCGCAGGAGTCGAATGTGACTTGAAGGGCATGTCTGCTATGATAGGTGTTAAGCATCCACAAAAAATGCTGATCATGTCTCCGCAAACCTTGGGCAAACCTTGATCATTGAACCGTTGCCAGCGTGACGTCACAAAAAAAAAAAAAAAAAAAAAAAAAGGGGGGGGGGGGGGGGGGGGGCCCCCCCCCCCCCCCCCCCCCCCCC
>PYFS01003174.1:0-42826 GCA_003671545.1 Ophiognomonia clavigignenti-juglandacearum | reverse complement strand
CCCCGGGCCCCCCCCCCCCCCCCCCCCCCCCCCCCCCCCCGCCTCCCCCCCCCCCCTGCCCTTCCGGGGCCGGTCCCCGGCGGGCCTTCCCCCCCCCCCCCCCGGTGGAAGAAGATAGCCGCTCCTCCTGCGCCATCATCACCACCACCACCACCGCCTCCTCCTCCTGCTGTGATGAAGGCGTGGCGCTGGGGCAGGACGTGGAGGTACTTGACTGCAAGGGCGCAGACGGTATCGCTTTCGGGGTCCAGCTGGTTCCCGCGTGGGCCGGGCGCCGCTGTGGCGAAGGTGCTGTCCTGATATAGAAACTACGAGGGGCCCGAGCCCCACTGCGTTGTGGACCAGGGCGTGGATGTAGGCGGTGCGCTTATGCGCATTGCGCGGGCACGAAAGCTTCAAGAGGTCTGTGAGTGTGGTGTCTAGCTTCACTGAGGGTAGCTCCCTGACTCCGCTGGCGGTTGCCGATGCAGAAATACATCTTATGGTGGTCTGAGGAAAGTCAATCTTTGGAGGAGGATAACGGTTGGGCGGTGTCTCGTGCGGGTATTCATTATGGAAAACCAAGACAAAGCTGAGGTTTGTTCTCGAGTCCTTCAGACACACAAAGCGAAAAGAGACAAACCCACATAGCCATCATTCCTAGAGCGGTGGACAACCCTCAACTACGAGTATTCTGTGGCGCATAGTTGTGGCGCAAAGTATTGACTCTTGAGACCAAAGGCTAAGTGGGACATGGCGTTGTTGGTGTCTCCCGAGATCGCTCACTAGAAACAACACCATCTATCACGTGTGACGGCATGGGAGACATTTTTGCGCCAGGAAAGTAATGTCAGGGAGCCAGAAAGGCAAATTCAGATTTCAACCACGTACTCCAAGCGCACTTATCCTACCGAAGTCCAATCCCACACAAGTAGACATTCTCATATCTCTAATATCCGATCCCAAAGAACGCCGACTCCATCCGTGACACCAGCAGAATAGTATCGGAGATCGGTGTTGACAATCGAAACTCCGCCGATTACTGTTCTTGGGGGCGCACCCTTTTTCCCTTGATCCCATAAGTTGTACTTCGTTTTTGTTTTTTTGGCTTCTTGCAACCGCGAGGTTCGTCCATCTTCTGAGGGGCCTTCCCCGTCTTCCTCTCCAACACTTGGAATGGCTTCTGCAAGTGACCGGAAGATGGGAACTCCTCAAGTGTCATACATAATACAAAATGTTGAAAAATTCGCGACTGCCACAGGTCGTGGTTCTGGGCACCTGAAACGCCATGGCTCGGTAGTCGGTGTGAAGGGTAGGAAAATGTCGCCGCATTTATGAGTGTGATGAGGAGCCTGAGGAGCCGCTCGATTTCCGGTAGTATCCCCTATCCCGGAACCCCTGGATGATGACTTTGGCTGTTTCGTAGTCGTCGGTATTGTAGGGTTTGAGGCCGTACGAGAGCATGAAGTGGTGGAGGTTGTCCCAGCCGCCGTCTCTGATGATGCGGTAGTTTGTCCTGTCGTCCTCGATTTCTTGTGCGGCTCTGTCGAGGTTGTGGTGGGCGTTTGATCTTCTCTGGCTTCCGGATCTGCCGTGGCCCGAAGACCTGGAGCTGTGGGACTTTGAAGAGGACGTGGAAGTGGTGGAGGAAGGCATGGCGTGTGTGGTTGCTGCAAGTGTGTTTTGCGAGTTTCTAATATGTAATGGTATGGGAGATGTGGCTGAATAGTAACAGTGTTATTTTATAGCGGATAGCGCGGTTAGGTGACTTTAATACATCGGAATCATGAAGCTGCAGATGAGAAGGCTGAGAAGGTGGATCGAGGCCTGCAGGTACTTATAACGGCGCATGTTGACAGGCGCACAGACTGTGAGGGGTTGCCTACTCTGAAACAGAAGATGGGCGAACCTTAGGTTGGCTCCCGAACTCTAGCTCTCGTGTGTCACTCGAGTCTGAGAACCAATTTCAAAGAGCTACCCTGGCATGCCCAGCCTGCCAATGCGGCTCGCAGAGGAAGTACCATAGTAAACGGTCAGCTTGGGCAAGGAGCATCATCAAAGGGGTGGGCAAGTTGGCAAGGTGGGTGTTCGCGCATGAATACGAACGTAGGGGTCCAGCGGGACGGCGGGAGAGGAGAGCAGTTGGGCTGACAGGCTGAGTGGCAGGGTGCGTGTCAAGGCTGAGGAAGGGTGACAAAGGACCTCCCCCATCTCCATCCTCATCCCCATCGCCATCCCCAGCCCGGTCGCCCATGCCCTTCTTGTTGCGGGCTAGGCCAGGCCCTCATTCCAGACTCCACCAACAGCCTCAAACACGTTACAGTCGGCACCGGCACTCACTGCCGGGGGAAACAAAACGAACGGTGGCGGGAGCCCTTCCCCGGGCCGGAAGCCATTCCGCAACCGTTCAAAGAGGGCTGAGCCTGGTAAAAGTGGACCAGCGGCAGGCACTTTAATTCTTCGAGGCGAGACTTTCGAAACATGTCATGTCCAAGAGAATCAACTTTCACTGCTTTTGCATAATTTCCGTGCTCTTTTCTGGTGCCATTTGTACTCTCACGTCGCGTGATATGTGACTATGTGTAGGGTGGACAAGCGACCAGCTCTCGGAAATTACTTTAGCGAACTCCAGAAGCAAGGCTGTCCCCCGTGACAGGTTGCATCATTGCTTATTGGGCTTGCCCAAAAGAGTACGTGGATTTCGCTATCGCGAACCAAGCTATCCCTTACGTGGCCAATTTGCTCCGTGCAAGCCTCCCAAGCTCTCCGCAGCTGCCGGCTTCTGATGAAGCTTTGCCCATGCGAACCAAACTCAAATGCGATCAGACCTCGACCCGCGGCCTGCAGCATTGTGATTCCCGATCATTATACGGAGTACACCGTACGGGTACACGCTGGGCAGGATCAAAGACCCAGATAGCTTGATGCTTTGGCCACTGTGACCGCGCCACACGGTCAAACGCTTAGTCTTCTGACCAGCGTCCCTGCTGTTCTCGGATGATTTTTTTATTTATATTATCATCACGAGCGGGGTATATCACTGCCTCCACGCACGTTGTGACAGATCTCGCAATCTGTCATTTGTAACAAGACGATCGAGGTTGCAGTGAGGCATTCATCCAAAAAAAGAAAAAAAAAACCCATTGTAAGAAACATTGTGACAGCTGCTGCAGTTTCTGCGCAGATCATTTTCAAGGCACGAAACAACTTGTCCGGGTAATCATATCGCGGGAGCCGGTCGAATCCTTGATGATTCATGACCTGCCCTGCCCGTCTGCCCGCCTGCCCGCCTGCCCGCCTGCTGCCTGAACATCAATTGAAAAGCCATGGCCTCCCACAGCAACATGCTCCGCGCTCCCGGCGTGTGTGAGCTTTGCTTTTGTGGGAACGAACACGCGGAAATGGATAGCGAAATGACCATGTTCAATAGTTCGGGAGCCTATTTTCACGCCGCGGACACTTCCGCCAGGAAGGGAGGAGAAGGTTCCTCCTTGCTGAGACTTGTTGCCCAGGGTTGATCCCACTCGGGCGCTATGACCTCCCAGCACGCCGAACCGGCCGCACACCAGAGAGTGATGTTTGGTACCCTTTGGGTTTGCACCTCAGGCTGGCTGCCCAGGTCAGTGAGCTGTTGGACAGTTAGATTTTGCATCGGAGACGTGGCTAGAGTAGTAGCTCAGTTAGAAGTGTCTATTAAGGATGTTATCTGTATCAGATAGCCTTGATACTGTTATTCTCAGGCCTCAAAATGCCCGCTAAATCTAAGCATGTCTCCCGATCCAGTCGGCTGCACGTCCATGCCATGATGATGATTCCGTGCTGTGTGAAACGGGTTCGCTGTCCCTGCAGTAAATTGGAGGTAAACCATTTGTGGATAATGTGCGGCCTCGAGTCCATGCGCTCCGACCCAATCTCATCGTCGTGTCGTGGTATCATTCGCTGCTCCGATTTCCCCTTACGCCCCAAGGTGTTGTACACAGTACATCCCCAGCTCAGTCCGTAATGACCCTGACAGCCTGAAGCATGACCCCAAAAATCAAACCCCTGGCCACCTCTTCGATCTGAAGGCAATCGAAGATGCGACCCAGCGCCTCTGTAGTAGCATTCTGTCCCATGACGCCCGTCAGAGCCGCAGGGACACCACTTTGAATAAGCAACCGCCGCGCCTTCACCCTCAACTTCTCCTTCTCTTCCATGGTCGACTCCGGCGGCCATGCCTTCAGCTCCTCCTCCGTCGGCAGCGTGTTCTCTCGCAACTTCTTCAGATGGGCAGCAATTCCCGCGTCCGAAGAATTGGCGTCAATCACCGACTCTTGTAGCATCTTCTGAATGGATATGAGCGACGGGTTGCCGGGGCGGAGCAGGAAGGACTTTGCGGCTGCGAGTAGACTGCGACGGAAACTCCACGCGGAGGAGAGGGTGTATAACTCGTTGATAACGGCAAAGACCAGCTCAACGGCGACGCGAGTTTCTTGCTCTGAGATTTTGGAGAATTGCCTTTTTGGCTTGCTTGTGGGCGACTTCTTGCTCTGTTGGTCAATGTCCACGGACGTGCGTGAAGATAAAATGTTTTCCTGGGAGCGATGCTCCTGAGAGCGAACCATCTTGGGACTGTCAAGCGAGCTCCAATCATCTGGCATGGCGTCCGGAGGAGGGGGCAGCCTGAGCGCGTCGAGACTCAGGGTGGACGGAGATCGAAGCGGCGAGCGCAGGGCTGCTAAGCTGGACGCTCTGCTATTCGGCCTGCTGTCCCTTGGGCTCGGCAACGACCTGTCCCAATGATCTGCTCGGGCTCCGCGAAAATCCGTGTCCAAATCGCTGGGTATCTGAGCACTTGGCCGTCGCTCCATAGGTGGCGTCTTTCCAGGTTGCACAGAAACAATGGATGATCGTTGGCTGTCCATGCTATCGCGAGCCTTCCGAGACCCATTGAGAGACACAGTGCTGTCTGCCGTCGGTAGGGTCGCGGTAGACATCCTCTTTGCGCTGCCAGTGACATCGCTCAGGGACGTGGCAGTTGTCTTTCTCGACAGACCAATGTTTCCGAAGACACCTGTCACGCCGCCGGCAAAGACTTTGCCGCCCTCGGCCACACCTTTGGGCGCATTTGCAAGAGCCCCGAACACATTCTTCCCAAAGCTTTCAAGGCCCTGGAACCCGGATTTCGTTTCTTGGCGAGTATGACCTTGATCCTTGTCTAGAAATCGCTTCATGCCTTCGCTCTCAGCCAGAGCCTTATACCAACAAGCGTCACGCACATACCGCTCCAGCTCGCCCCTCAAAGATTCGCGTGTGTGAAGCTTGAAATTTGGCAGATCCTTGTGCTGTTCTGTGAAGGCTGTGATGCCCGAAATGGTCGCTATCCTGCGAAGCACTTCATGCAGCTTTTCGAAGTCGGCGTACTGTCTCGCAATCATCCAGCCCGAGTATTGAGATGAGCTGGGCTCGATCTGGATGAGGTAGTCCCAAGTAGGCTTCGAACGGATCCGACTCTTGTCAGTCGTGCCATCATCATACATGGTGACCTTAGCATTGTGCAAGGTAAGAGGTGCATTCTTCACTTCGGTGTCGCTCACGTCCGAGTCATCTTGTGACGGAGGCACCAGCTGTTCGAACTTGGTAAAAGAAGCCTGTTGGCTATGCTGAGGCTGAGGAGATGGCTTTGCAGCAGGTGAGTCGGCCGCGTGCGACGTCAGTGGGCTTCGGCCAGCTTCACTGCTCAAGCGTCCCTCGCTCCACGGGTTCTTCTCCCGGGACGCGTTTTCGGAGAAGACAGAGGATGGTGCTGCCGTTGTAGTAGGTGATCCCTTGTCGGCTGACTTGGACTCGATGCCCAGTCCATTGAGGGTCGCCTGCCGGGCGTGCGGCGGCGTTTCCGGGCTTTGGACCTCTTTGAGCACACTCGACCGCTTGGAGTCGCCCGACTTGCGAGCCTGCTCTTCCATGATCATTTCATTCATTCGCTTCATTTCCTCCATGGCATTTTCCATCTCCTCGTCGGCCTTGCTCAATTTCTTCCTGTGGAGCTGTGTAGAATCTTTCCGCCGTCCTTTGTCCATGTCAAGCGAGCTGCGGGCCCCTTTGGTCAACCCAACATTTCCTACGTTGCCATCCAGATCGGCAAAAGCGGCGGTGCTGGCATCGGGACCTGTCTGCATGCCGACGTCAATGGCTTGACTAAAGTCTGGCTCGCCAGCCTCAAGAAGATAGACGATCCACCCATTGATCCATTCCGCTTTTGAAAACGTCTGAAGTGACATTTCCAGATTGATACCAGCCATGATTTCTCGCAAGAATGTCCGTGCCGGATCACAATCGTATGTCGGCCGCTCGAGGAAGCACAGCAGATCTTCCGCGACAGCCTTGAACTTGGTGGCTTGGTGTCTTTGACTCAGCAAGTGTGCAAGGTTGGATTCAGGTCGAGACGCGAGGTAATTGTAGACCGCATCGGTGGCAGACATTTTCGAATCAGGGGGTAAGTCGGCGAACGCTGCTGACAGCTCGGAGAAGAACACGATGACCATAGAGGAGGCGTTGGTCAGGAAGTCGAGGAAACTGTCTGCAGGTCTCTTCTTCGCAAGATGGTTGCCCATTGACACCAGATACGAAGTCATCACCTTTCTGCATGATAGAGGGAAAGATCTGTCGTTGGGCACGACCGGACTATACCACCACTTCACATAGTCCCGAATGATGGCATCAACAAAGCCGCTGAGCGCCTCACGGGTTTCGGGCTGGAAATCTGCAAAGCTTTGGGCCAAGAACTGTGCTTCCTCCTCCTCGGTGGTTTTGTTTTCTTGTTCCACATCTTTCAAATTTGTTTTCTGTTCCAAGAGCCTTGCGAGGATATCGGGACCGGTCTCGCCTCGTACAGCTCGTGCGAAGTCAGGATGTGTAGCCTCCCAGTGGATGTAAAATGCGACACCACCCAGCGCGCCGATTAAAAGCAAGCCTATCTGGCCAAGAATGAAATAGGTCACTGCGGCCAGGCCAATAGCTATTCCGCCTAGGGTTCCGGGGCTTGCAGTGGAGAGGAATCGAAAGATTTTGGTGGTGACATCGTCTTCAGATTTCGAGGGCTCGGATGGGGCATGCAGCGGAGGTGGCTTCTCGAGAGGATCGGTCGTAGCCGGTAATGCTGGTGCTGTCTCCTTTGCCTCGGTCTCTGGTATCGTCGGGCTTTGGTCGAGGGCGGTAGAGGAGGCAGCCCAGGGATTTATGCCATTGTCCTGGGACATGTCGTCGGCAGCTCGGTGTTTCGCATCTTGCGCAGTCATGACAAGCACACAGAAGCTTGTTCACAATACAGGGATGGTTGTGGACCTAGTTAAGTATGAGTGGCTGTGGGTGTAGTGGCTTGCGGGTCCTGGAGCATTTCGCATCGGAGAAATCCCGTCGAGATGTCGAAGCGAAGAGGTGGAAAGGGTTAAAATTATGGTGTAAAAGGAGGTCCGAGAGTATGGCGTGGGCAACAGGAATGCGACGGGAGGACCGGCAAGTCGCGCCGCGTGAATGAGTACTTTGTCCAACAAGGTGAGACCGTTGAAAGGATGAACTGTGGGGGAAAAGACAGCGTGGCCGGTCAGCAAAGGAAACAAAGCCAGAGGAGGTTCTGATGTTTCTGGTGTGTCTGGGCAAGGAGTCGAGTCCGCTTATGGAGTAGCTTCAACAAGAAAATGAGGATGCACAATTGTTCCTCGACATCAGAGCGTTTCGCCGATCTATTTTAGGGGCAATTTCCAAGGCAAACTGATCGTCGGGACTACCTAGGTACTCAGGGGATATCCCTACTGACAAGACCCCTAACCCTGGCACCGTGACTGCTAGGCACGACTGTAATTAGGTAGGTATCAACGCGCCTGCTCCATTTGGCGCGTCTCCCCAAAAATTCCAGTGAATACCAAGGATCATTGCACACTTTGCCCACTCCGTTCAAAAATACAACGACGTTTACCTGAGCTGCTCACTCATTCAAACACCTCGATCAGCTGCGGACTCGACAAATCTGTGTCTCACCGTCAATTGTGACCCACTCCACACCAACCACCTTGACGTCATTCATTGTCAGATCCACGGAATCCACATTCACAATGGGCAAGCGTCGCAGCAGCTTTGTCGCCAGTGATGGTTCTGGCGACGAAAGGCCTACCAAACTGTCCAAAGTTTCCAAGAAGTCCTCCAAGGGCTCTTCCAGTGCCACAGGCGGTGCTGGCGTCGACGCCGATGGCAACGCTTACTGGGTGGTACGAATCAGCCTCCCTACAATGGCCTTCGCCGCTTTGCCCGTCTGACCCGTTTTTCTTGAAGCTCGACAACAATGACAAGCGCCGCGTCACAATCAACAAATTCGGCGGCAAGTGGCTCGTGAATGTGCGAGAGTACTACGAGGACAAGGCTGGGGATATGAAGCCGGGCAAGAAGGTCAGCGCTGTGCATCTTGCGTGTTCTTGCGGCCATTTCTGATCTACTGCTTACACTGATTCAGGGAATCTCGCTCACTATTGAGCAATACCAGTCCCTGGTTGGCCTTGTGCCGAGCATCAATCAGCAACTGCGCAAGCATGGTGTGGCTCTCGATGGTGACGTGATTGAGGACGAGGACGATGAGGACGAGGATGAGAAGCCCGCCAAGGCCAGCAAGAATTCCAAGAAGACCAAGGTCGAGAGCAAGAAGGCCAACATCGAGGCTACCAGCGATGAGAGCTCGGACGACTAAAATTGCCATCTATGGATGCTAGGACAGGCCACGGATGGATCTCATAGCATGATGTCGCGGTTCATTTCACGGGCGTTTAATGGTTCAGGGTGATGGGATTTCTCTTTTGGCATGGGGAATGGGGGTTGTGGATACAGTCTCGAGCGCAGAGCTAGTAGTTAGTGGTCTTGCTCTTCACGACTCTACAGACACTCACCGATGTGCCATGAACATTTGTTTCCTTCTCTTCCGCATGCTTCGCCGTCTTCCCATTTCCAATTGTGTAGTCTCGCACATGCTATGCCGCCTCATCTGCTTCCAAGACAATTGTCTCACCCAGCAATGAGCCGGGTTCGGATATTCCGGATTACCTCTTTGGGAACTTACACCAGCCCTAACCCCCAGAGCGTCCACAGAATGCGAGTTATGTGGCGATAGCTGCACCCTAACACGAATGACTATGACCTGGTATATATTCTTCCCTGGGGAGCACATCCAGATAAGAAGCGTGACGCAAAGGAAGATCCAATCACATCGCTTCTCAATGTTAGCGCACCTCCCTCCCGCAAATGCTGACACTGTACAGAGTAGAAGGTCATATCTATGCGGGGAAATGACCATTTTTGTGAAGGGATCGTCTGCAGTGCATTGACACAAGTGTGATCTCCCTGCTCCGTCCGTCCTTGAATAAAAGAACCGGGAACATGTCTCGTCTCTCGTCTGCCATTACCACCATTCTTCCTCCTTCTCAACAGCTACATCTCACCTCCTCCAAGACAGACGCCCAAGCAACGCCCTGCGCGAGGACACACCGCAACCTACCGAAACATGTCTGTCAAAAGCGATGAACACGTCGCCCATGTCGACGTCGTCGCACAAGATGGCCAGATACATGCCCATGCATCCGGTTCCGATCTCGTGAAGAGCCCCAATGTGATCGACGACACAGCGAACTCGCCCACGGTCAAGAGAGGCCTGCAACCACCCGAGTTCCTTGTTCACCTGTCTACCGAAGAAAGACACCAGCTCGAGGCCAAGCTGAAAAGGAAAATCGACTTGAGGTTGATGCCCGCCATCATCCTCATGTACATCTTGAACTACATTGGTTCGCCACCTCTCCTCTTTTCTACCCCAGATTTTCCCCGGACTTCAGTGCCGTGGGGTATGGTGTGGGTGGATCTGGACCCACCTGCGACACGTCACTATCACCTTCCGCACGATGTTCAGGAACTTCGTAGTTAACACTGCCCACGCAGACAGGAACAACATTGCGGCAGCCAAGCTGGCCGGGCTGCAAGAAGAATTGAACTTGAGCTCGGTCCAATACGAGACAGCAGTCAGCATCCTGTTCGTGGGCTATCTGTTGATGCAAATTCCTAGTAACCTGCTTCTGAACAAGTTCGGAAAACCCGCAATCTACCTGCCATCATGCATGATAGTCTGGGGCATCATCTCTACGGCTACGGCAGGCTGTAGCTCGGCCGGAGGTCTCTACACTGTTCGGTTCTTCCTCGGTTTTATTGAAGCCTCCTACTTTCCAGGCTGTGAGTCTTCAAGTTTCTCAAAGTGGTGCCAGATGCAAGACTGACACGGTCCTTAAGGCCTATACTACCTGTCATGCTGGTACACTCGCAAAGAGCTAGGCTTCAGGACCTCAGTCTTGTACAGTGGCGCTCTGATATCAGGCGCCTTCTCGGGACTCATCTCCGCGGGTATCAAGGCCAACATGGATGGCTATCGCGGACTCAGAGCCTGGAAATGGGTAAGAAATAGTAATATATCCACATGGGCAGAGAATTGACACTGATACGCACACGTCCAGCTTTTTATAATCGAAGGAGTGGTCACTATAGGCATCGCTTTCGGCGCCTACTTTGTGCTTCCCAATTTTCCGAGGACCACGATGTGGCTCACTGAACAGGAAAGGGAATTGGCGATCTGGAGGCTGGAAGAGGACATCGGTCAGGATGACTGGACCGACAGCAAGGACCAGACCTTCTGGCATGGCGCAAAGCTTGCGTTTCTGGACATCAAGACTTACGTGCTGGTATGAATCCCGCCCCCCTGACTGGCTTGGATGCTCTGAATGCAATTCTAAGCTAACACGGCGGATCCAAATAGATGGTCATGCTCTTCTGCATCGTGGCAAGCGGCAGCGTGACCAACTTCTTCCCGACTGTGGTCGGCACCTTAGGCTACAACAGCGTCATCACTCTGCTTCTCACAGCGCCACCATATGTCCTAGCCGTCATTGTCACCTACGCCAATGCTCTCCATGCGGACAAGACGGGCGAACGCTATCTGCACATTGTGCTTCCACTTTGTGTGGCTGTAGCAGCCTTTATCTTGGCTGCTACGACGACTTCGCTCGCGCCGCGATATGTTTCCATGATGCTGATGGTCTGTTGCCCATCTTCTTTGCCTTTCACTATCGCCTCCGTCTTTCACCCTCCCCTGCTTTTTATGGAAGCAATTACCTTTGCGTACCACAACGTCTCAAACTAACAGTCCATCAGGTCCCCTCCGTCTACAGCGGATACGTAGTGGCTCTCACCTGGATCAGCAACACCATGCCACGGCCGCCCGCCAAGCGCGCCGCGGGCCTCGCCTTCATCAACGCCGTCTCCAACACTTCGTCCATCTACGCGTCATACATGTACTCCGACAGTGCAGCGCCCTCGTACACCCTTGCCTTCATCGTAAACACCGTCACGTCGTTCATTGCTATCTGTGCGGCGACGGTGCTGCGGATCATGCTGGTCAGGTTGAACAAGAAGCTGGACGCCGGAGTCTATGTTCCCGGTGCCATCAATGCTGCACCGGGGGAGGCGGCGGCCAATGGATTCAGGTTCAAGCTTTAAGTTGTGAGGGATAAATGGCGTTAGGGACAAGGGTGAGTGAGATAGACAGGCCTCAGATACCCAACCTGCATCACATACACCGTCTGTAAGATGGTTGCCTTTGCACGATGACCACGTTGGCCATTTTCGTGTACAAACAAAGCGGGAAGGGGACTCCTCGCCTCACAAAGTAGAAAGCTCCTGCAGAATGAATGGCCAGGATCTAGGCGGCAACATAGCCATAATCCAATAATTCCCTCCAGCGTCCTTCCCCAGTATATTCACGCCGGTCGCAGCCCCAACCTGCCTCGACCTCCCTGTGCCCAGCGGCCTCAGGTTCAGTCCATGGTAATACACCGGCCTGCCCGGCCCGCACTTCGCCCGCTGCGACGCCTCGCCCTCCCGCACCACCGCAGCACTGAAGTCCACCGCGGCGAAGAACCTCGCCTTGCTCCAGTTCGAGCACGTTACCATCAGGCTGTCGGGCCGCATCGCGCCGATGCGCTTCCCCCTCCCCCCGCCGGCGGCCGTGCGCTCGCGGAACACCCGCAGCAAGCCGCGCACCTGGCCCTCGCTCGTCTGCGCGGCCAGGGCGGCGCGGTACCGCCCCGCGATGGCGCCCAGCGGCGCGGCCTGCGCGTCGCGCGCGCGCAGGTGCGCCCAGCACGCGAAGATGAAGTTGCCGATGTACACGGCGCGGTGCGGCGGCTGGAAGACGGCCGGCAGGCGGCCGCGGAGCTCGAAGAAGTTCAGGAAGGTGACGCTGCGGGTGGAGTTGGCGGGCAGGGCGCGCGCCGCGGCGCGGGTCAGCCAGGCGGTGAGGATGTCGTTGTCCGTGAGGAAGATATTCTGGGGGTGCCAGTCGTTTGTGAGGGCAAGCTGGGCTGGGTCAGGAGTGTTGGCGATGTCGGCCATGGCGGATTCGCGGAGGTTTTGGAGCGAAGACGCTGGGAGATAGATCATGTGTTGCTTAGACTGACCCAGGCGGAAGGCGTCGAGGACCATGGTGACGATGAAGCGGAACCAGCCCCATCCGCTCAGGATTTGGTCTTTCAATGCCCATGGCTCCTCCAGCTTGTGCACTGGACCTTGACCGACATCTGCGAGGGGATCATCGTGAACACCTAACAGTGGCACAACTTCGTTTTCTTTTCCAGACAAGACCTTGACCCAGTTGTCGACAATAGCTTGAAGCCCAAGCAGGTCGCACATCGTGTGGGGAAACGTCAAGGACACGAGAGTGGCGTCCTTGAACGAGATGATGTGCAAGCCTAGCTGGGACACGTCGCGGGCGAGGAAGTCCTCGAGACATCTAGGTGCATTCTGTGGCACCGCCAGCTCTTCAAATTGATCCGAGCCTTCTTGTATAGACCCGCTAGGGGTTGGCGAGGGCAAACGACTAGCCAGTGGGTGTGATGATATTTCGATGTCCAGGATGTCGTGTGAATATCGTATCGCTGGTCGTTTCATCGTGAATTCGGCCGGTACATGGATTTCTAAGCTACCATCGTCCTAGTTGTTTATACTGGTCAGATTGAATCCTCGAAGGGTTTTCAATATGGGCAGAAGTTCAGTTGCGCAGGGCGCTCTGCAAGACAACTCACCTTCTCCCTCAGACGACCTCCCAGCTTTCTCCAATCGCCGATTTCCAACAGTCGACTGAGAGCTAAGCCCAGCTGATCGGCATCAAGTATGTCATCAAACCGCAGCGTCCAGCCAATGATGATGTTTCGAACCTGAGGACGAGCATCAAAGTCGAACATGGGAAGTACTTCATCAGTCGGTACTCGTGGTGGCCGTTCCGGCCCTGTCCGACCGAGCACCGACTTCAGATGCCTCAGGGCCATTGCAGGTATTTTCCAGAGATTCTCGCTGGTATGAGATGCTTTGGAACCCATTCGTGGGGAAATCTCCGGCCGCTGCAAAATGGCGTTTGCACCATCGACAGTGGATGCTGTCGTTTGGCCAAATCTGAGACTCTGTTCTGCGCGGTGTCAAAGAAACGACAAGTATAATCATAAGGGAAAGATACGGAAATATCAGTTCTCGATCTATAGATATTGCTCTCGGGTGACAATGGCAAACAGAGGGCTCTGCGGGTCCACGCAACGAATGCTTCGGAACCCGAGAACAAGCTCTCACAGGTCATTTGGCAGAGAGTATGAGATCAGCCCTGAAGGTTCCGAAAGAGGAAAATCAAGCGTAACACACTCAAATACCTGCATCTGGTATGCGATACAATGCCCGATGTGGTATGAGACTGCTGACTGTCACTCTGGTTTGCAGTACTGCGAAGGAGGAGCCCGGCCCGGGGGCGTTTGCTGTGAAGCAGACACACTTCCGGCGTCTCTGCACTTCCGTACAGACTAGAAAGTTGATACTGGGGGTCTTAATGAGGCTGTGAATTGAAAATTTCAATTAGTGTTTCGACCCTCGGTGCTTCAATGAGGAAAAAGGGTCTTGAGGAGATCCAGTTGAACTCGCGGTGTTCCAGGATGACTTGGACCTTGTGAGGCTCTTCCTCGACAGGAGAGCGGACATCGAAGAGGCTCACTACGACGGCTTCACAGTCTTTTCGGCTGTCAAAGCCGTTGCAGAACGCCAGAAGTATCGCCACAGACATGATCATATCCAAGATACCTAGGTATTGTCGATTTGCTCGTTAGTCGCGGGACACAGATGAAAGATGACGTTCCAAGGTTGATATGTGACTTCAAGTGTAAAATAGCATTGAAAACTAAACGAGCGTCGCGTCTAGATACAAGTAGATCTACTTCGATATAAGTCTCAACTAAAATCGATCAAACCCATACTCCATGTTATCGTCGTCGTGGCCGAATTGCTTAGATTAGGAGCCCCGACCTTCGATTTCATTCCAGCCATCTATGTTACCCGCGGACCATCCAAATGCAAGTACTCAAGTGGTTCTCATCCGGCCAGTGGATTCCAAAAATGGCGTCAGGATGGTCTCATGCAGTGCATTCTTTGTGCTGACCTCGGGATGCTCTTCTGGTCACTAGTAACTCCAGCAACCTAGATACGATGAGTGCACGTGGTAAGCAAGCGTATATTCTTTGTTACGGAAGATAGAGACCCGAAAATCGACAAACCTTTGCTGCTGTCCCAACCAGCCGCCTTGAAGAGCTTCTCCTGACCAAAAGTATCGATGTACCATTGTACAAACGCGATGTTGGCATAAGGGCACTCTGCATTTTCCGGATACATCTTGTGTCTTGCGCACCAGCCTAGAAGAAACTGAATGTCGCGAGAATCGGTTTGTTTCTTGCCCTCGGTTGCGCGGGACATGATCGACCCGCACTTCGCGTTCAGAATCAGAGTTGGCTTCAGGACCCGAACTCCATCAACGAGGATGAACGGCGTGCTTTCATCGAACTTCTGCTTGAACAGCCCCGGTGGCGCCAGCAACTCGACCTCGACCTGGGGCTTGGATAAGTAATAGGTATGACGCGTCTTCAGATCCACGGCAAAATGCTTGCCTTGGACTGCAAGCCTGTTTCTAGCCACCGGTGTGCTCCCCTTCAACACCACAGCGTCGATATCGACTGTATTTCGGGTGCTGCCCAGCAATGCACATGCAGCACCTCCAATGATGGCGTAAGACATAGAGCCGACGACAGCGCCACAGCCTTAGCTCCGAACTTGATGAAGTCCGTAGGAATATCATCTCCCGACATCTCACTTGGAAGGGGAGGCAGTGCTACAGCTTGAGCAGGAGTCTGAGCTTCCGCGGCCTGTGATTGTTCATCACCGTGGGGCCCCAGGGCAGGCGGAGCAGGCACACTAGGAGGAGCGGGAGCCCTGGGAGGAATGGGCGCAGTAGTAGGAGCAGAGGTCTTGTTAGGAGGAGAACCAGGCTTTTGAGGAGCAGTTGTCGCTTTGGACGGAGTAGTCGGCCTGGAGGAGGTACCGGCAGTTGGCTTGGGGGGAGTAGTCGCCTTCGATGGAGTGGGAGACATGATGATAAGAGTGTTCTGAGCTGAAGATAGCGTTCGTAAACATCTTTCTCTGATCTAAGTATTGAAGTCTTGACGACGATGAAGGCAGCAGATGTCTTTATAATAGTAATATAGAAGAATGAGTTGAATGTGTACGTAGACAAGCTTGGTATGTTCAGACACAGGTCAGGATGTTCTTGCCTTTTGTACTTAGCATTTGGCCTACTTATACATCGTGTAAGGCTGTCTGCAAAGCAGTATCCCATGTTTGAGACCCACTTGATCTGCTATAGGATCTAGATGACACGCAAGCCCTCCTCGAAGATGCTCAAGTTGACCCGTCGAACCTCCTAGCAGGCCACATTGCGGCACAGTGGCTTGTGTATCTATGGAACTAGTAACATGATGGGATAAAATTAGCATCACTTGCGGGCGGCCACCTGCAGGTGTTGGTGCAGCAGCCGGACTCTTGAGGACAGCTCAAGTGGACCCGACCTAATAGACCTTCGCCGGCGATATGGCCAAGCTAGAGACCTTGCGAGTGTCGAAAGCTACCTGGGTATGAAGTTATCCACTGTATGCTGGAGCCTTTCATGCACTACATACCATGGACCATACAGTGATGTGAATTTGAGACTTTGTAACCCCCAACTGTCAGTGTGGGCCGCAGTGTAGGATCAGACGTTGGTTGTGTTGGACTTGGGGACCTCCTCTTTGCTTGCAGGCATCAGTATACTCAGGTAGGCTGCAGTATTGGTCTGGGGGTCTTTCGAGACGTGTTCAGCCCCCGAGCACCATTAGCTGGAGCCGGTGCCTCATGAGACACTTGGGGGCGGCGGCGCCTCTCTTTTCTTGCGTATGCAATACAAAGAAATTGCTCTATCTCATCAGGTTGTCATCTAGCGAGGGACTTCCGCTTGTGAGCATGCACAATCAGCTCCAGCACTGTGCCTGGCCCGTCTGGAGTCATCGTGGGAACTAGCTGCCGCGCTGCGGTGCGGATGTTTGACGTTGCTCGTGGGGCGGTGTCTTGACACAATACTTACTGCTGTGAGTGCCTATTGACTTGGAAAGTACTTAACACAAGATGAGTACAGAGTAATTTGTATGAAAAGACGCGTCGCTTGCCTCCTGTGCATAAAGATACTTGGACATCATTGATCTGAGGTCTCGCGTTAGGGGCTCCTGTGGGTGCCCAGGTGGGCCTAGTATAACGGAAGTCAGTGGTACCTACTGGGGGCCCTTGGGTGGGGGCGGGACCTGCATGTGCTGTTGGGCGTGGCGGGGAGGGGGGCGGCGCTGCTGTTGCAGGCGACATCTGGACTTGCAGAGACCCCCAGCTGGCCGCAGCGCCAGCAGCCTTACCTAGGTACCCGCCAGCGCAGCACCCTCCTGCTGACATTCCAAGGTTTCTCACAGTCGACCGTGATGTCGCGCCGCAGATACTCAAATGTTCTCACGTGAATGCTCTGTTTTATTTCGCTCATTCTCAAGGGCACGCTTGGGTTGCAGCCAACTTTCTCAATTCTTCTCTTTCGACCATGACAAAACCGAGAGATGAGGCCTGCCGCCTACTACAACAGCACTCGATCCCTTGTGCGATATGGTTTGAAGATGCCGTCAGGTATTATGGAGTTCCCACTGCCGTGTTCGACTTCTACCTCCTGGTACCCGACATCGACAAAGCCGCGCAGGTCCTCCGCCAAAACGGATGGCAAGCGGCGCCCTTCCGCGAGACAGACGAACTCTATGGTTGTCTGCAGGGGTCTCCGACGCTGAAGGTGGCCCTGCAGTACCTGAGATTACTCCCACCTGGCTCTGAGGAGGAGGGAGAATCAAAGCCTGCGAGGACGGGTCTTATGCCTGCGGACACATGGAACTTCAACTCTTTTGACGAGGCCATCGCAAATCCGGATGGCTGCTACCCTCCTTTGCCCGCACTCATCGACTCGCTCATCAGCGGGTGGCTCGATGCGCCTCTTACTGACGAAAACGATCTGCCGGGCCAGATCGGCGTGATGTTCGCATACCTGTACAAATACGTTACTCAAGTCAAACAAAGCCCCTCAAGGAGCAGCTAAAACCCGAGCACCGGCACTTCCATGAAGACTGCCTGGTGGGAGGCTGCGATGGCACAATGCCATGAACTTTGCCATTTCGTAGGCACCAGATAGCAATTCGTGAAGGACTTAGCGAATCAGAAGGTAAGGGGACTAGCTCATACATCGAGGCATCTCGAAGACGGCTTACGAGGACTAATGAACGGGACTTTGCAGGTGAGTCAACGAGAGCAGATGTAATGAATTCGGCCGAGTAGACCTCCTCGGGGTTTTCACAAGCACACCTGGGCAATAGTGATAAAGAGCCACAGCTTGACACAGGTCAGTTCGTTAGCCTTCCAACGTAGTTAGCCTCTGCAGGGACGACAAAGGAGCTGTTGACTTCCCTGTGAAATACGGCGTTCGCGATATGTTTACCATATCCAGGTGTGTTCGTCGGTAGCCCATTGTCACAACCACCTTCTCAAAAGCTTCGTCGCTGCCAACATGCAAGTTGCCACCACTCCCTACTTTTTTAATTTTAACTCTTATTAAAAAGATTATTAGCTTTCTCTTTAAAACCTCCAACATAGCCTTCTAACACAATTCAGGCCACATTGTGTGCATGTGTATGTCTGTCTGTCGAAATACAAGTTGTGGGACCACTCCGTCTTCGAGGTCCGGCATATTCTTGTTCGTGGCGAGGGTCCGCAAAGCGGTAAACATGAAATCAGACAGCTAGCCAAAGGTTTGGAGCCGTAGATGCGTGTATTCAGAGGTCAGCGTCAGGCTTTGAACTAAGATTACAGCAGGTGTATTGACATTTACTGATACCATCCGTCGCCTGACTTTTGAATCGCCGCGAGGACGTGTCTTTCTCAAACCCAATCCCGCCGGTCAACGGCCACATACCAACAGTAACCGCTCGCCACTCAAGCACTATTCCCAAAGAACTTTGTAATCTTCTGCGTCCCAGGCCCCTTCCCCTTACTAGGACTCTTAGTCCCATTGCTCGTCGCGCTCCTCGTTTTAGACGCCTTCGCGGACGGCTTGCTCGGCGACGGCGACGGCTTTGCCTTGGCAGGAGAAGAAGACGGCACAGCTTCCTTCTTCAGCGGCGGCTCCTCGCCCAGCAGCCCACCATCGCCCTTCCTCTTCGCCCCCGCCGCAGTAGTAGACGAAACCCCCATCCCGCCATCATCCGCCTCGTCTACAACCTCGTCCAACGTCTTTGCTACCTTTGCTGGCGACGAGGCATCCTTCTCCCCGTCAACTTCAACCTCTACCTCCTTGCCCGCATCCCCTCCCTTCTTGTTGTTCTTGGCCTGCGCGTTGGCGAAGAAATTGACAATATTCGACTTGTTCTCCCGGCTGGCAATCGGGATGATAAACGACGGCGAGTTATTCCCCACCTTCCCCACCTCCTTGCTCACGGGATACACCTCTAGCTCGCCCTCAAACGGCTTCAACACCCCCTGCAACTCGGTCGACCACTCCCAACGGCCCGGGTCGAGCCACACCCTCATCTCCTCGGACGCCGGCTCCAGAATCACCGGCATACGATCGTGCAGGAACGCCAGCTGCTTGTTTGACTCGGTCGTGATGATCGTGTACGTATAATTCCTCTCACTTTCGCTCTCCCGCTCCCCGCCGTCGCCCTCGCTTCTTTCGTACCGCACACAGTCCCACAGGCCCGCAAAGCACATCAGCTTCCCGTCTTTGCGCCGCACATAGTGCGGTACCTTTTCCCGGGGCCCGACCTTCAGCCACTCGTAGAACCCCTGCGCGAGCACCACGCACCGCTTGCGGCCCTTCATCGACGCCCACATGCCGCCGGGCTGCGCGAGCGAGTCGGCGCGGCAGTTGATGGTTTTCATGACGGCGCCGTAGTCCGGGTTGCGCTTCGTCCAGAAGGGGATGAGGCCCCATTTCATCGACTGGAGCTTGTAGTGGGTTGTTTGTGAGGACGCAGAAGTTGGGGCTTTGGTGTCGGGCGCTACGGAGTTGGAGTCGGCGGTAGCGGTGGCCTCATCTATATCTTCATCGGCGTCGGCGGCGGTGGTGGTGTCGATGCTGGGTTTAGCCTTGGCGGCACCCTTGCTCTTCCCCGCCGCCCCCTCCCGCCTCGGTCCCGCGCCGTGGTCGGGCACATCTGCGCGGTAGACGATGCCGTGATAGCCCGGCGCGAAGTTATAGCTCTGGCGTGGAGCATGAGCGCCCTCGTCGTCATCCGGCGCGTCGTACACTTCCATGTGCTCCTCTTGGAGCATCCGTCGCACCTGCGAGGGGCGCTGCAAGAAGATGACGGAATTAGCCTTGGACACCAAAGCGCGTCGGTGTAGGAAGGGAGAAGCTTACCAGGGCGAGAGCGTATCGGCCACACATATTGCAGTACCGTATTGGGACCTCGAATGGAGGAATGGAAGCGTTCGAGGTGGATTTTATAGGTTATTGAGTGTGCGGGTGTGATAAAGTGAAACCACTTGAAGCGATGACGTTGGTGACGACGTTGGAGACGCGCCCCGGATAGAGTTCCCCAAGCGCGCTGCCGCGCGCGGTCACGTTTCATGGATAGGCACTTTGGCCCAACTTGATGCAACGGATTCAACAGTCATACATATCCTTAGCAATTTCGCCGTTGTCAACTAGCTTGATCCTGTGTCCTCAAGGGTGAATCTAGCAATGCTCACACAGTCGCAGACACTGGGCCGGATAGCAGAAATACTCAGGTATGCATTCGTCTCTTTTCTGCTAGAAGAATAAGGCTCGTAGAATACCAAACAGTCAAATCTCTCGCCACTGTCGACGTCAGAAGGAATCAATCAGGAATCCCAAGTACCCCTTTCCCTCATACACGCCAGACTTTTTGCTCGGGAAACGATGCGCCTCCTTTACTCTCAGATCCACGCCGCCAGCGGACCTAACAACCGACTGTCTACTGCATCTTCTCGTAGGTGGCCATCAGCGAGCCTGGTGTATACGGTCAGCATAAATTCACTCGGCGTTATTATGAGAGCAGGCGGCACTTACCAATGAACGTCGTCACCAGGCGAGACCGCACTTGGCAAATATCCTCAGGCACCAGCCAGATGGTCGCGCCCATCTTTCTTGCAATCGAGATACTCAGCTTGGCGTTCAGGTACGCGTCCTCATCGTTGTGGCCAGGCGTGACCAGGTCGTAGTCAACGTAGCTGCTCTTGATGCCATTGAGCACATCCAGCAAGAAGACACCAGTGCCGATGCTGCTGTCCTTGAACGAGCGAACGGCCGAGCTCTTACCGCCCTTGCGAGACATGTCGTTGGCCCACTTCACCATCTCGTTGTCGGTAATCTCGCGCTTGCCGAGGCGTTGCGCCAGACTCGTCAGCGTCAGGGTGATGTTCCTGCGCATGAGCTGCCAAACGAGGCCGAGTGTCAAGGTCTTTTGCCCGTCGGTGATATCAGCACCTTGTACACCAACCAGAGAAAAGCCATTCTGCTTTCCAAGCTCGATCGCGTAGTTGGTGTTTTCCACCGCCTTGAAGCGCATGACTTCGCCACCACTCGCCGGCCGCTTGTTGACATGCCGCCAGTTGACGGAACCCGGGATCACCTTATCGTAGGCCTGCAACAATATTGTGCCGTCACAAAGGTCATCGAAGAAGGATTGTACTGCAGGCTGAACGTCCAGACTGTTAAGCCACAGGGTGAACACTCTGGCCTCGCGCTCGCCCTCGGCATCGAAATCATCCACCTCCTGCTTCTCCTCCTCGGTGATAGGCTCCAGGCATGGGTGTGTGTTGAACAAGTTGGCGACAAAAGCAAGGTTGAGCTTCGGGTTACCAGCAACGAGAGATTTGGGAGTCAAGAACTTGCGGCATCCGAGCTTGTCCGCATCCTGCAGGACCAACTCGGCGCGTTGCATCAGATCCCGCTCTTGGAGAGGAGCTCTACTGGCACCGTACTCGGCACCAATTTGAGCTTGCAGCACAGCGTAGTTCTCTCCATCCTTGATATCGGTTGAGAAGTTGGTGACTCGGCGAGGCCAATTAGCGGCCTTGAGGTGATAGTTGAACCATCGCAGCAGAATCTGCTCTGGGGGCAGTCGCAAGAACTGTTCCAGGGTCTCATCCTCGTCCAGTAGTCGGTACAACTCAGGGTGCAGCTTGATGTCGATCTTTCCCAGCAGACCTCTTCGAATGACCTGCCAGATCAGACCTAGGATCAAGTGCTCCCGGACCTCAATGATGTCGCCACTGCCAATATTGACAACGGAGCAGCCGATACCCTTGGCGGACTCAATCACGATGTTGTTGTTCTCGGTCATGTGGAACGCATTGAGCTTCTTGATCTTTCTGCCGGGAACGTTCAGCACACGCTCGTCGATGGTATCCGGTACGCTGTCGTTGATAAGCTTGGCCAGCACGAGACCGTCCTTGCACTCGTCGAACATCTCGAAGGTATCGGTCGGGAAGGGAAGGCGGTCGCCTATGTCGGCGTCGCCGGCAAGAACGGCATTGATGTGACGGGTGAACTCAGTACGCTCGTCCTCGTTGATGGTGTGGGTGACATTAGCACTGGAACCTTGAACTTGGATCTTGCCGCTGACGCTGTTCTTGGAAGCGTGACCACCGCCGCCAGTGCGCTGTGATACAACACCGGGAGAGGCTGGTACAGCACTGCCACCGGTGGCCATGCGCTTCTGGGCGGGAGAGGAGTCGCGAAGTTTAGCGACGAGCTATGAGACTTGTCAGTTGGCCCTTCCTCGTAGAATTCCCCCGAGGTGAGATCCCCCGGGGTGAGATGGATAGCGTACGCCGACATAGTCTTCTAGCTCGACTCGTCTCGACGAGTCCAGCTCTACCTCCTTGAGGGCTTGTCGCACAACATCGTACGGCTGGCGCTCGCTGGCCTGGGTTGCCTTGATGGCAGTAGCCTCGTCTAAGTATCCCTTGTCGTCGACATCGAGCTTGCGGAAGGCATCTGCGAGACCGAATATGTCGTTCTGTTGGAACTGGGGAAACTTCCTGTGTGGGCGCAATACTTGGTCAGCTTATTATGCGCGGTGCCCCTTTCCGCTGTGAGCTCCGCCGCAGTTTCCGGGAGCCGGTGCGCACCTTTGAAGTTTGAGGACGTTCATGATTATTGTTGGTTTTGTACGGTGTGAGTATCGAGGATGTAGGAGACCGTGCCGTTACTCAGGAATGAAAGAAGAAGCTCGCATGAGAGGAAAAGAAGGGGGTTTGTTTGAGGGACGATCCCAAAAGTTGCAGCCTGCAAGTTCGGGTGGTGTTGGGCAGGAGAGTAATCAGTCTCGCTGCCCAGCATGGCACAGTCGTCATAACTCTGCCCCGCGGTTTGCTTGCTTGAAGCCGCGTAAGGTGGAGCAGCGCCAAGGACCACTCACCCCGGTCATCATGACCCCTGTCACAAGGCAGACAAGGATGACTTTCAGGCAAGTGAAGCCTTCAAGCATTTCACAATGCCATAAGGATGGTCAAGGATTTCATACAGAACACTCTTTACCAGGTTGTAAATAACTGTAGTAGGGCTGTCTTCCAGTCCTGCTATCGTGCATTTAGAACATCCCTAGTCATACAGAAAGAGTTACTGAAGCTCTACTCTGTATAGTGAAGCTCTACTGTTTGTGAGTGCGCATACGGATAGAGAGGTACTTCAGGTCACACCAGGTTTTGGATCTGGGCCTTCGTATACTCTTAACGACAGTCACACAACATCGGCCTCGAACTGACCTGGGGCAGAGCACAAACTGGTATTTTGGATCTACAGGAGGCCTCATCTAGAGAAATGCACAAGAAAGAGAGACAAATGTGATTCAAGAACAAGAAGTTTACCAGTCGGTAGTGGATTAGTCGAAGTAATGCTCATTCCATGTGTACTTCTCACCTCCCATAGCCGTCTGGGGAACAAAATTCTGACGTCGGCTTGCCTATTTCAGTTGAGAATTCTACATTTTCAACCTCACCACAATATTTGATTCTTCTTATTCCCTCCTCCTATTCATTAGTCTCTTGTTTAGATACGACTGTATGTCCAATATCCATCCACTCATAAATCTTCCCCGAGCACGCTCAACTTGATACTCGTTCACTGTGAGGCTCCCCCGTCAATCGCTCTCTCTTCCACAACGGACGCGCTGGACAGAGCCCGAACCGAAATAAAATCTTATCATCACGCACATTCCCATCATACTTCAGTTTTTAAATCACCAAACAAAACCTCCCGCCCTCCACAATGGCAGAACCCCTCTGCAAAGTCTGCGACGAACCCCTCGCCGTTCCGGTCTCCGACGACGACGAGCCCGGTCCATCCTCCTCGACCGCCAACACCATACCGGACGACCTCCTCTTCCCCTGCGGCTGCCACTACCACTGGCAATGCGCGCTCGACCAAGCCACGCACATTGCCACCCACCTAACATGCCCCTCTTGCGACGCCCACCTCGTCACCAACACCCCGGGCCAACCCTCCGTCACCAACCCCATCTTCCACACCTCCCACAACCGACCCACTATTTCCTGCCGCTACGAGAGTGATGGAGGAGTTGAGGAAGCCTATGACATCCTCCCCATTCTTACCGAGGAAGCTTACCTCGAGTCCCACCCGTCCGAGCGCCGCTCCCGCGCCTTCCTCACCATGATCGGCGAGGGCGACGTCCTCGGCGCCGTGGACCTTCTGCAAGACGTCGCCTCCGATGGCGAGGATGTGCGGAATGTGGTGCTGTACCGCGACGCCCTAGCCGGCGGCAAGTCCGCGCTGCACATCGCCATCGAGCGGAAGCAGGAGGAGGCCGTGTGGCTGCTGCTGTATCTGGCGAGCCCGCGGCTGCCGACCGCGGCGTTTCCCGAGGAGGCAATTGCCGCGGCTGCGAGTATGGGGGTGGATCGGATGCCGGCGGGTGGTAGTGGAGAGGATATTGTGGCGGTGTTGGATGTGGAGGGGAGGAGTGCGGAAGTGTATGCTCGGGCGATGGCGCCGGTATGGGATCGGTTGGTTGAGGCTGGGATCTTAAGGCTGTGAAGTGAGGGAGGGAGTGAGGGTCTTAGCACAGCATAGCGGATTTGAGGGAGCAGTGTTGGTGTTTGTGGCGTTGAAATGAATGAAGTGGTTAAGATTTCTCGAAATTCAGGCCGTGACGAGTAGGAGTGCAGGTGTGTGTAGGACATGGGGCACAGCGGAATGGCATGGAGCATGTCCGATGTTTGTCGCGATGATTTGGATCCACCGGGCGGGCATTCCTTGAGGTTCCTAGGTATGAATCTCCGTATGGATGGTACTTCACGGGCCTTTACTGCGACGACTTCTCCATAGGCATGGACCATTCCTTGGGTTGGTAGCCTGTCAGGCCCCGGATGACAACTAGATTATGATGAAGAAATGTGCTGCTCGTTTCCTTGCACCTAACATTGCGATCTCTACAGGAAGCCGAGGCATGGAAGATGAGTGTAGAGAGGAGTCATTCTCGTTCCCTAAGTGGCTAATATGTACACCTGAATTCACTCAATCTCTCCATGATCACGCAACGCCAAGACAGTCCCATTGCCTATCCATCATCTCCGCCCATTGCTATGCTGTGCCATGGCAAGCAGGTACCCCTTGGCCTCTCAAGCAGTCTCTCGCTCGCTCTGCTTCTGTTCTATATGTCTAGTATGTATGTGTGTCCCCTTGTTCGTCTATTTGTTGCCTGATAAACTTTTCCCACGAGCCGACGCCTTCCGAGAAAGTAGCTGGGACGTAAGGAAATCTGCTGAACATTAGTATCGTTGGTGCTACTTAGCAATAGTGACATTAAGGATCACTTACGTGCGACGTCTTCATCTGCCCAGTACTGCAAGTGGGACGCAATGGTGCTCAGCGGATTGAAGTCAAGAGCGCCCCTAGGTGACAGATTAGCACAGTTCGAATACAGTGCAGCGGCAATGTGGCTTACTCTTGAATGCTGTAATCCACTCTGCCGTTCCTATTCAGCGCCCGCACCTTCATCTCCTCCCTCCTCAACCTAGCCGCCTTGTTCTCCTCCTCGGCCCACTTCTCCCTGGCTTCAGCGTCATCGAACTTGGTATCCTCTGTCGAATTAGTCCGCGCCTTTTGGAATTTGCTGTACAGGGTCTCCAAGTCGTCGTCCAAGAGCGTCATATCGTTGCCGCTAATACTCTTCCGCGGACCATCTGCCGCCTCCTCCGCCAGCTGCTTCTTGCGCTCCGCCGCTTTTTGCGACAGACTGGTCGTCGAGTTCGAGTGCGAAACAGTACCCGCTGAGATGTTCGTTCCCGCACCAGGGGATGGCGCGTGATGCTGTTGCTGTTGCGAGGCGTTGATTTTAGCAACGTCTTCAGACGTAAGCCCCAGGCTCCGATTGAGCAAGTTGCTGGCCAATCCGGCGCTGAGGGAGGACCACAGCCCGGAGACGCTTTGCCCAACCTTGGCGCCAATGCCTGAGATACCCTGGGGGTTGACGCTGAATATGCCCTTCTTGGTGTACTGATGAAGATTAGTATCATTGGTACTACTCAACTGATGCCGAGGGTGAAGTATCACTTACGGGAAGGTTCTGAGGCTTGAGGGTTGACATGGCGGGAGAAATAAGCGGCTCGATGCGGTAGGCAATGGGATCGGAGGGGTAAAAGATGTTGAACATCTGCGAGCACTTCGGAGAAGAGACAGAATAGGGCAGACCAGTAATTGGGGAGCAGCGATGACGGTCGACGGTCAGTGACGCCTGCAGAAACGGATCGTCCATAAAATCTGGATCCAAAGGACTGTCTGTTGGTCGCCCATCAGTGAGGTGGCGGGCGCTCACAGTCCGTCCCTTGAGCATCTGGAACAAGCCGATGGGGGATCCAAGGCAGTAGAAGTCGTCAACCTCGAAGTCAAAGGTCAAATCTCGCGGATCCTTGGTCTCTGGTCGTTGTGGTTCGGCTGGCCACATACGGAGCGGGTTTCTAGAGTGCACCGGTTCTGTCCTCTTCTCCTGCTGGCGGCACAGAATGTCGAACAAGATTGCAGAGCCGAGTGAATGACCAAGGAGGTGGACTTTGCCTTTGAAGCCAGGATTCCTCTCGATGAAGAGTTTGTAGATCTTGTTGCATTCCTGGAAGACAATATTGGAGATCTGTTCGCGATAAGCACTTTGGTATAGCAGCACGTCAAGTGCGAGATCTGAAATGAGCGACCGTGCAAAGCCAGCGCCTTCGATCGTAAGATCATCAAGCGAAGGATCTGCCGTCTCGTCAGCAGTCATACTGTCAGCTTTTTGGACATAAAACTGACATTCATCTTCCTCTTTGGTGGCCATGCCTAGATCCTGCTCATGCTTCTTCTCCTCTCGTCTCTTCGGGAAGTCCAACAAATGCCTCCAGCAGACTGGAAGCACTTGGACACGAGAATTGCCAGGTCCCCCTCCAAGCTCTTCGTTGAGCGATCGAAGATCTTCAGAGGTCGTATACACAGATTTGATCGATTTTCTGAGTGTGTTGACGTCGTGAACAAAGTTCACGCTCTCCATCCTATGGATTGTGAGAGGTCAGACACGTGAAACCTCTCGGAGCGGCAGGAGTGAGGAGCCGAGGCCATGGGTAAGATTGTGAACTCACCTGAGGCCTAGTAATTGACCAATACCATGTGTGACGAGGACTATATGTTCAATCTCTCGACCTTGAGTCTCGCCAGCAGGCGCGTTGTAGTCGTCTTGAATCTCCTTCTCTTCACGCCTGCGGACGGCTTCTTCCTCTTCATCGACATCGGGTTCCTCCTGCGCCAACATCGAAGAGAGCTGCTCTTTGAGGCTCTGGCCTCTGGTTTCTAGACCATCCTCCTGGTCCGCCGAAGCAGATATATCTACGGAATCAGATCTGGTCATTGGCGGAGCCGATTTGCGCTTACGTGCCTTGTCCGAAGTCGAGTCGACTGGTGTAGATGGTTCCTTCTCGTCTTTCGAGTCTGTCTTTGGCTTGCTTTTCCCCGGCTCGGAGTAGCCGCGTACCACCTTGATGCCGCTCATGTAACCTCCTCCAGCAAACCGTTCGTACACTGTTGAAGTCACCCATGATAGAACGCCGTCTGAGTTCAACCATGCCGTCGTTGTGTCCTGATACGTTGCTATCGAGTTCATCCATGCGCCGAAGAGCCGGTGGGTTGAGGGCTGAGGAGGTGATACCATGACCTTGGACGCCCCATCACCTTGCGCCGCTGCCTGAGCTTTCAGATTCTCCACAGACGCTTTGGGTGTGACGTCGCCCTTCGATTTCGTCTCACTGCGGAGTTTCGAGGCTACCCAGGTGTTAACTCTGCGTCGTTTGGAGGGGCGCACTTCGAACTCACTGGGATAGAGCCAGGGTTTGGATCTGAGGTAGCCTTCCTCCAATTGCGCTGCCAGATTTTCTTCACATGGTCTGAGATTGGAGCCTTCTTGATAGAACCAGCTACCGCGACGAACGTCGTATATGGGCCCTAACCAGTAGACCGGTGCCAGTTCCCTCCTCTCTACGTCGACGTCAAAGAGAAAATCCTCATTCACAGCCACTTTGGTGCCGGCCTCGTTGCCAACTGATTCAGCCTCTGAGCTCAAGCCTTTGCGCTGGCCGGAGACTTTCCTCGTGGAAGAAGTCTCGCGGTCCTGCTCTTGTTCCAGCTCCTTCGCCTCCAGTATTCCTTGATATGCGGCCTCGATCGATCTGGAGTCGTTCGGAGAGAACGGAACCCATTTCTTGGGCTGTGGCTGTGGCTGTGGCTTCGCGTCTTCGGGCTTCTTCCTTTGGCCTCGGATGAGTTGGGGTTTGCGTTTCGGTACCTAAAAAGGCGGCGGACCTGATCAGCTACCATTGAGAACAGCGTATCCTGGGGAGTAACCTACGTCAACAGCGTGGAACCATTTGACCTTGAGCGGTGGACAATCTGAAGGGTATTTCCGTGCGCTCAGGCCGTAGATGAGGTTAATGCTGTGATCGCCCCCAGTGATAACGGGCTTTGGTTGTTGAGGAGGCGCCGTCTCTTTGGGAACAGGAGTTGAGCTCCGGCTTCCAGCCCAGGGATTAATGGAGTCGACGGCAGAAGCCCAGCTGGACTTCTCAGCTTTCTTGTCACTAGGAGCAGGCGCAGAAGTTGGAATGGAGCCTGGTGCAGGACCAGACGATGGGTTGGCCATGCTGTGTGGGCGAAAATGCCATGCACGGGAAGCTCCCAGAGAGGACCAGCTCCTGGTTGAGACGCGCTTCTCGTGCCTCCGCGTCACCCGTCTCAAGGTGACCGCGAGTCTACTCTGTGACGAAGCCAACGTTGAAGACGGTGATGCGTGCGTGGCCTGGGTCCAGTTGTGTAGCACTGTGCAATGGCCCGAGTCGTGTGGTGGTAGACCAAAGCACAGCTTCAGGGAAGCGGATTCGCTGGATGGGTTAAAGGCATGAAGTGGTTTCAAAGACCGGGAAAAGACAAGAAGAAGCATGCAAGAGAAGCAATAAGCTTGTTAGCAGGTTGCCACCAGGCAGGTAGGAGTGATCATGAATAGAAATTGAATGTGACCCTTCTCTCGTTTTACTCAAGGTCAGTTTGACGTTGGCCGGCCACTATGAAAGGCCCCTTGTGACCACCATCGGAGCCGTTTGTAAACAATCTGACAATTCGAGGTGTGAGCAGGGGCAGCAGCAGGGCTATGACGAGTGCTGCAGGTGTCAAGTTCCATCCATGTCAGCGGGATCTCATCAGATGTTCGACGTCGCTTCTCGGCGCGGCAGGTCCCGTCGTACCCCACCAAGCTGCTAATCCCTGAAGCCTGGAATCTTGCAGGGATAATTTTGTCGCATCGCGGGCGTTCTTCGCTGGAACTTTGCGATGCACCACCCTCTCCGGCAAACAGTCACACTTGAGCGCACAGCAGCAACGAACAAATATCCACGAGCTCAACAGCCAGTCGTATTCCTTTGCAATTGCTGGCACCCGCATTGTGTCATTACTACTCATTCGTTTATGGCGATGCATGCACTTGAGCGACACTGACCTCACGCCCCCAGCTGTGGACTGCACCTACCGACCGCCTACACAGCACACGACCTCTTGCACCACTACCGACCACGCGAAGAGCGACCATGGCGAAACAATACCAAGTGCCAGTTGCTCCTCCAAAGCAGCAGGTCTCGGACTCCCTTCCTAAACGCTTCAAGTCCATGAAATTTGGCATACAGTAAGACTAACACAAGGCCCCCACCCAGTCCAACCCCTCTCCCATCTCACCTCGCCATGCTCTAACAAGTCCTGAACCAGATCGATCCAAGATGTTGTCAGCCAAGGCGTTCTCGAAGTCTCCCAGCGTTCCCTCTACGATCTCGAAAACCCAAATAATCCCCGGGCACCCGTTCGACATGGAGTCCTCGATCCGCGCCTCGGTATCTCGAGTAAGACCGGTAAATGCGAGACGTGCCAGCTCCCGCTCCAGGACTGTGCAGGACATTATGGCTATGTCCGTCTCTCGCTACCCGCCTTCCACATCGGCTATCTGCGCTTCACCATGGCAATACTCCAGCAAATTTGCAAGACATGCGCCCGGGTGCTTTTGACGGAAGAGGAGCGCCGCAACTTCCTGAAGGAGTTGAGACGACCAGGCCTTGACAACCTCAGACGCACTGTCATACTGAAGCAGATCAATGCTCAGTGCAGGAAGTGCAAAGTGTGCCCATATTGCGAAGCCACGAATGGACAGATTAGAAAGCTCGGCGTGATTAAGCTCGCACACGACAAATTTGTGGCGTTCAACAAGTCGACGGCTGCGAAAAAGGTTGCTCCCGAGAGCAAGCTCGAATACGATGCAAGTTTCAAGAAGGCTAAAGAGACCAACGCTGATCTCGAGAAGCATCTAAAGAAAGCGATGGAGGACTTGAACCCCCTGAGGGTCCTGAATCTCTTCAAGTTGATTTCTCCAACAGATTGCGAGCTACTTGGCATGGACCCAGCCGAGGGACGGCCAGAGATGTTCATATGGCAGTACGTTCCCGCACCGCCAATCTGCATTCGGCCCTCTGTACAACAGGACAGCTCCAGTACCGAAGACGATCTCACCGCGAAGTTGGCCGAAATTATCTATCTCAGCGGCATCATCCGCGCTGCTCTCGACAGGGGCCAGCCCATCGCCGCTATCATGGAGCAGTGGGAATATCTCCAGCTTCAAATTGCCATGTACGTGAACAGCGACGTACCGGGTCTTACGCAGCCTGGCTTCGGCAAAACCGTACGAGGCTTTTGTCAACGCTTGAAGGGCAAGCAGGGTCGATTCCGTGGCAATCTGTCCGGAAAGCGTGTCGACTTTTCTGGGCGAACAGTCATCTCTCCCGATCCGAACCTGGACATCGACCAGGTCGCAGTACCCCTTCTTGTGGCCAAGAACATGACTTACCCAGAGCGAGTACACTTTACCAACATGGAGGCAATGAGACAAGCCGTCAGGAATGGCCACAAGGTCTGGCCTGGTGCAAATGGCGTTCTCAAAAAGGACGGCGACTACAAGATTAATCTGAAGTTCGGAGATCGGGAGAAGATCGCCAAGGACCTGAAGTATGGCGATGTTGTCGAGCGGCACCTCGTTGACGGCGATATTGCTCTCTTCAATCGGCAACCCTCGCTCCACAAGCTCAGTATCATGAGCCACTTCGTCAAAGTTCGACCCTGGAGGACTTTCCGTCTTAACGAATGTGTCTGTGGGCCGTACAATGCCGATTTCGATGGAGACGAGATGAATTTACACATCCCTCAGACGGAGGAGGCACGGGCAGAGGCGATGACGCTGATGGGTGTGAAGCACAACTTGGCCACTCCCAAGAACGGCGAGCCGATCATTGCAGCTACGCAGGACTTCATCACGGCAGCCTACCTACTAAGCCGCAAAGACAACTTTTACGATCGCAAGGGCTTTACCTACGTCTGCCAGATGATGTTCCGAGGCGATGGCGACATAACACTGCCACCGCCGGCCATCATCAAACCACAGGCCCTCTGGACTGGCAAGCAGCTGTTCAGCCTGCTCATCAAGCCACACAAGGACTGCAATATTTTAGTCAACCTGGACGCCAAGTGCAAGGACTATACACCATCGCCTGGGATGACGCCGGATATGTGCCCCAATGACGGATGGCTAGTCATTCGCAATTCCGAAATCATGTGTGGTGTCATGGACAAGTCGACTGTTGGTGCGGGAAAGAAAGACTCAATCTTCTACATTTTGCTTCGCGACTTTGGTCCACAGGCGGCAGCCGACGCCATGAACCGCCTAGCGCGGCTCTGTGCTCGATCATTGACGAATCACGGCTTCTCTATTGGTGTCGGCGACGTGTTTCCATTGAAAAGCCTTACGGCTGCGAAGGACGAGCTGGTAAGGGTGGCCACAGAGAAGTGCGAAGCCCTCATCAAGACTTACAAAGCTGGCAAACTTGAGAAAGCCCCCGGATGCAACCTGGAAGAAACTCTTGAGAACGCCATCTCAGGTATTCTCAGCAAGGTTCGTTCGCAAGCAGGAGATGAGTGCGTGCAGTCGCTCAGCAGCGTCAACGCGCCATTGATCATGGCGAAATCCGGTTCCAAGGGTTCGACTATCAACGTTGCGCAGATGGTGGCTTGTGTCGGACAGCAAATTATTGGCGGCGCGCGTGTAGCAGATGGTTTCCAGGACCGGACTTTGCCGCACTTCAAGAAGGGCAAAAAGCTGGTCCCTGACAAGGGTTTCGTCAAGAACAGTTTCTATACTGGACTTTTGGCAACCGAGTTTCTCTTCCACGCCATTTCCGGTCGAGAAGGTCTGGTCGACACTGCTGTCAAGACTGCTGAGACAGGTTATATGTCGAGACGTTTGATGAAGTCGTTGGAGGATCTGTCCACCGGCTACGATGAGACGGTTCGTACTTCAGCTGGCGGCATCGTCCAATTCCAGTTTGGAGCCGACAACCTGGATCCTGTGGATATGGAGGCAGCTGGCAAGCCGGTGCATTTCGACCGGACCTGGACGCACGCTGAGGCTCTTACTTGGGACAACAACGAGCCGACTCTACTCCCTCACGAGATATTCGAGGTGTGCAAATCAATGATCGCGGTCGAGAAAGCCAAGTATCCTCGAAAGCGCTTAGTGGACGGAGCGCCACTGGACTACGATGATGACAGTGATTTATCCATTGACGAGCACGAGAGTGCCCGACGATTCCTGCGAGAAATCGAGGCCTATGTCGCAGCTCGAGCCAAGAAATTGTCCATGGCTCGTCTGGACGTGGGCTTACATCCGGACGACGAGCCAGGCGTGAAAATCGACGTGAGCACGGAATACCCGGTCGATGTGGCTCGGGTTGAACGTGTCGCCAAAGTTTCGTTGACTACTTTGAAGCGCTTCATCAGAATGTGCTTGGACAAGTACAAGCAAGCTCACGTCGAACCCGGCCACGCTGTGGGTGCAGTCGGTGCCCAGTCCATTGGTGAACCCGGTACACAGATGACACTCAAGACATTCCATTTTGCTGGTGTCGCCGGAATGAGTATCACACAAGGTGTACCTCGTATCAAGGAAATTATCAACGCCTCCAAGACAATCAGCACGCCCGTCATAACTTGTCCGCTCGAGAACAAGAAACAGATTGAAGTTGCCAAGGTCGTCAAGGCACGAATCGAGAAGACGTACGTCAGGGACATTGTCAAATACATTGAGGACGAGTGGCACGCCGACCAAGGCGTTGTCATTTTGCAAGTCGACATGGACGCCCTCTCCGAGATGCACTTGGGCATCGGTTTGGGTGCCATTGCCGAGGCTGTCCTCAAGCACAAGAAGATCAAGCTGAACCGCGAAGACATCAACCTGGGGCCATCTTACATCGAAATCTACGTGCGCAACACCTGGGAGGACGCTGCCGAGGCAAAGCGACTTCAGAGAACTGGCAAATCGGCCGCTGTCATCGAAAGCGCATCTGATTTGCATCTGCGTGTCAACTACCTCAGGCGCGTGCTTCCCGACGTCGTCATCTCCGGATACCCCGATGCCAGCCGAGCTGTCATCCAGACCTCGGACACCAACGAACACACTGTGCTTGTCGAGGGCTATGGATTTCGTGAGTGCATGAACACAGAGGGTGTAATAGGCTCTCAATGCCGCACCAACAATGTGCTAGAAGCCCGCGATGTCCTTGGCGTCGAAGCCGCTCGAACCACCATCGCCAATGAGATCGCCGAAGTCATGGGCGACATGGGTATCGATCCGCGACACATGCAGTTGCTTGCCGACGTCATGACGTACAAGGGCGAGGTGCTTGGCATCACAAGATTCGGTCTGCAAAAGATGCGCGACAGCGTCTTGCAGCTGGCCTCGTTCGAGAAGACGGCCGATCACCTGTTTGAGGCGGCAGCGGGAATGAAGACGGACAAGATCGAGGGTGTGTCTGAGTGCATTATCATGGGACAGACGATGAACATTGGCACTGGCTCGTTCAGTATGGTGAGGCGTATGGGGCTTCCCGAACACTTGCTCGAGCACAAAGAAGTAGCGTTCGAAGAGGAGTGGGCGAAGGCGCAGCAGAAGAAGCGCGAGGCGAGGGTGAAGAAGTTGGGCGGAGGTGCGAAGAATCTTGTGTCAGCTGCAGCTTAGATGGCTGAGTTGGCTGATAGAGTCCAAGAACCTGTCGACTCTGCTTTTCAGAATGACGAAATGGGCGTTTTTTACGAAGACGAGCTGGATGCGGAATGTGTCAAACTTCCTGCTGGAGACTCTAACGACACACCTGCGCAACAGGGAGAGGAAGAAGCACTTGTTAAGGAGCTTGCAACAGGTTCTGGCGGGACACCTGCTGCTGTTAAGCGAGCAGCTGTCTCACGTGCCGAGGAAGCCAAGGACACTATTGCTGGAGAAATTGAAGGAGAATCCTCCGAGGGAACTGCCAGTACGATCCCAGCTGAGAAACCTCCGCCTGTCAAGCATTCTCACTGGATCCATGCGAAGAAGGAGAAATTCATTGTGCCTGACGAGGGCTCTACCGAGAAGCTGCAAGTCGAGGAGCGCACTCCTGTTAAGCGGGGCGCAAGAGCAAAAGACACGAAGGCGCAACACACTGCAGCCACTCAGCCTAGAGAGTCTGGTGAGAAGATCTTGGTTGAGGCATCTGCTCCTGTCAAGCAATCCTCTCGAGCCCGTGGCAGGAGGGCGCACAATGGTATTCAGCTGGAATCTGGGGAGGAGTCTAGCGGGGACTCTGGCGAGGAGTTTACAGTAAAGGAGTCTGCTCGCGTCAAGCAAGCTTTTCAAGCTCGTGGCCATAGGGTCAAGAGGGCCCAGGTCGACCAGCCAGCTCAGGAAGTCGATCCTTCTGGTGCCGGGGAAACATCCCCAGAGGCCCTCAAGAAGAGAGGGCGCGGTCGTCCACCTCTCAAGGTTTTTGAATACCCGGATGAGAGGTCACGACGCAGCGGGCGCAAAAACGCGTAGATGGGGTGGTTGGCTCTGGTCGTACGCGGAATGCGTACATCGCTTTAGTTGTGATCAGGATAGCAGTACTGATAAAATTGCATGGCAATGGTGTCTGTTACCTTGATCACGGAGTATGTTTAAGTTCGTATACTTTGAATGTGAACTTGGAGGTGTAATCTTATACCCGCTCGACCTTCGCCAGTGCAATATCCACGCAGATAGGTGACTTCGATGGGTACCACGGCCAGTCTCTTCGACTCCACGCACACGGACCACATTTAGAAGCATGCAGTAACAAAAACAAGTATATGCAGATTCGCCAGCTAATATACCAAGAAATAATGTATTTACAAGAAGCATAACCGCCGGTGCTCCGTCTCCCTACACGGCGGGAGCGCGCAGTGCCAGAATCTTCCGGGCAGCCTGCTCCGCAGCGGTCACAATCATGCCGCTAGGGTTGGCGGTGATCTGGCCAGGGAAGATCGACGCGTCCACGACAAAGATGTTGTCCGTGCCGTAGACCTTGGTGTTCGTGTCGACCACCGCAGTGCCGCCGCTGCGGCCGTCGTCGGTGCCCATCTTATTGGTGCCTGTTTCGCATATACACGACATCGGTCAGCAAAAGTAAATGACAGAAGGTGCAAGGTTGGAAAAGCTCACCCATCCAGTGATTCGCCCGCCGCCCGTTGGCAGTAACCAGCAGCGAGTCGACGTAGTCCTCAGCAGTCTGGTTGCCCAGCGGCCTGACCCACTCAAGACCATCGATGCTGGACAGCGCCGACTGGAGGTTCTTGATGCCCTGCACCACGGCCTGCTTGTCGCCGTCGTCGTGGAAGAAGGGTTGCGTGGAGACGGACATGCTTAGTCCCGAGGAGATGGTCGTTCGGCCGCGGGAGACTTGACCGCGGCCCAGGTATTGGGACATTGTCATTGCGTCTGATGTGGGAGGCCGGATGTCAGTGAGGGAATCTGGTGGTGAGAGGAGGGGAGGTGGCTCTTACTCTTGGAGGTAGTGATGGCTGAGTCGCCTTCCACACGAGACGTCCATTGCAGTTGGCGGGTGGTGCCGTCGGCGAGCTTGATGTTGTCCCACATCTGGTGAAGGAAAAGGTCAGTTTCAGGTACCGAAAGACACGTTCTAAATCTCTCAAGCCTCGAACTGCTTCCACGTACCATGGGTCCAATGTTCGGAGCAGCCTGTGTGAGGATGCCGGATCGCTTGTCCAGATAGGCGTCCTTGTCCGCCTCGATGGGGTCGGTCCACGCCGCGTAGAAATCGTAGAAGACAACGTCCGGGTGCGTGACAATCAAATCGGTCTGCTTCCGAGTTAGCACTCATCTCATGGAGAGGGGTGACCATGCCTCAGGTACTTACGTTCATCTGCTCTACGAGATTGTACCCGATAGGAAGATTGATCCACTCGCTCTCAGCAATCATGGTCGCACCATCGGACGAGCTCTTGACGACGGCGAGCTGATCAGCCGGACCGATACCACCTACACGGTCATCGTTAGCACCATTATTTCACTCAGAAATCACACAAAAACTCACTCCTAAAAAGCAGCTTGGGGCTTCCGAAAGTGCCAGCAGACACAATCACCCTCCCGGTGTTGGGGGTCAAGTTCACCGTCCCCGAGAAACCCGTGCCCGCAGAGCACGACACCTCCACGCCAGTCGCGTGCGAGCCATTTCGCACGATCCTGTTCGCGGCGGTGTCCGTCCACATCGTGAACTTGTCCGTCCGTGCCTTGGCAGTGGCGAGGTACGTCGCCAGGGGGCCGCCGCGCTCGCCGCCTTGGTACATGAAGTTGGTGTGGCCGTACGTGTGGTTCTTGGAGCCGGGCGAGTCGTTGGCCACGACGTAGTTCCAGCCCGCCTTGGCGAGGCCGCCGGCGAGCACGTTGTACCCTTGGTCGAGGTAGATGCGGCCGTCTGCGGAGGGGTGGTATGTGCCCTTGATGCGGTTGAAGGCGTAGTTGGTGGCGTCGATGGTGTCCGAGGAGCGCCAGCCAGCGGGGAAGTTCTCGTCCCAGTCGAGGGGGTTCGGCTAAGATTCTTGGTGAGCTTCTCATGTGAGTGGATATGAAGGCCGCGGAGAATCTTACCTTCCACCAAAGTCCTGCGTTGATAGCAGTGCCACCTCCAAGCACACAGCCAGCCATCTGATCGGTATCGGAACAGGCAATACCAGCTACACAGGGTGTTAGAAACTGTAAGTACCTCAAAAACCCATAGAAGAGCACAAACCTGAATCCACCCAGATCTGGTTGCAAAGCCCAGGAACATCAAAACGGGTCAAATTCGTGCCATCAAGCCAGTCCGGACCCAGCGTACCTCCCCACTGCCCCGTCGAGACCGGTCCCTTCTCCAAAAGCAGCACGCTATGCCCAGCCTCACTCAGCCTATCCGCCATCGGCAGCCCGCCCGCGCCGCCACCAACAACCACATAGTCATACGTCTTCCCGGCCGGCACACTCTGACAGCTCGCCGTGGCCGTAGCGGTCGGCGCCGCCGTGGTCGTCGCCGTCGCGGTCCCCGAGGCCCCACCGCACGTCGCGGCCGTGCTCGTCGCCTTGGCCGGCAGCGCCGCGTAGCTCGCGTAGCTCGCCGCGGTGGCGCTCGCGATCGGCGCGCCGTACTGCCCGAACGCGCGCGAGTGGTACGGGATCGAGATGGCGTCCGGGCAGCCCGGGTTGCCGACGGCCTCGTTGGCCGCGGCGCGGCCGAGGATCGCGAAGCCGCCCGACGTGGACACGCTGCCCGTCGCGCCGCCCTGGTCCCACTGCCAGCAGTTGGTGCACTGGTAGACGAGGGTGAAGGCGGTGTCGTTGACGGAGGAGGCGAGCGTCTTGAGCGTCGCGTTGCCCGTGTACGGGTCCGGGAGCACGTAGCCGCCCGCGTAGCGGAAGGAGGTGAAGACTTGGTCTTCGTAGGGCCAGGCCATGAGCAGGAGGGATTGGGTCATTTGGCCGGATTGGCCGTGCGAGAGGCCGCACCATGCTTCTCCTGGGCCGGCCGGGGTTGTACAGCTCTTGGGGGGTTTGTTAGTTGAAGTTCCTGTGGGATTTGGAAGACGGAGAGGGGAGGGGTCCTGACTAGGTAGCCTATGTAGTCATATGTATCTGTGGTTACGGCGCTCTCTGGCACAACGAAGCCGAAGGTGTAACCATTGTCATCTGTGTACGTCGGGAATGTGATGCCAGTTGTTGGCTCAGTGTAAGCTACTTGTGCCCAGCATGTCTGCGTGTCTATGAGGGTGTTAGTTGGCAAGACCCTAGTTTGTTGATACACTTCTCTTGAGAAGCGCTACCGAATAAACTCACAGAGAGTCAACGCGGTCAACGCCGTGCCAAGACCTTGAAAAGAACGCATCTCGAAGTCTTCGTCACTCGATTTCCGTGCTGGACCGGTAGAAGAGAGCACAACAGGCCTTCACATATTGCGGCCATGCTCAGGACCGGGTCGTCTTATAAAGAGTGCGTCTCAAATCACCCTGGTCAATGCTTCGCACATTCCGACAGGTACTTTGTTCAATATGCTTTCTCGGGACGCAACGCCGCGCCGACATGACACTGTACACAGAATGAAGCGACATTACTAGGCCGTGAAATTGCAGGGGAAGGAGACATGTTGGCTGTAGTGGCTTTTGGTTGCTAACGTGACTTGTCCCATAGGCTGGGCCAACAAGGGGGCGCTTGACAGGAAGGCCTTGGCGGAGCTCGCCTCTGGGATTCTCTGGGACGGCTGATTCTAGCTGTCATTTGGGAATGTTAGCCTCAAGTCTGGGCCAGGTCATGGTTCATGAAGGTCACATTGCGTGCCAAGCTAGTTCGGGAAAGGCAGCCCTTTCCTTCCAGAGTGGCCTTTGGCTCCTGGGTCACTTGACGATGCTTCTCTGCGTATTACATGCATACTTCTACTGTGTAAAGACTACCTGTCTCTCTCTTCCTCATGCAAAGACGTTCGACCTTCCGGAACTGACCAGCTGTGATTGTCCCCAAGCGAAGGAGGAATGGAACTCCGGACCCGGCCGCAAAATTCCATAGACTCGTTCAAAAGTCCTTGTGATGAGTGCACAAACTTGCAGGATCAGAAGTCCTCAGCTTGCCCTTCTGTAGTAATCCCGGCTAGGCCGTTTCGTTTCAAAGGAGCGTGGAATAAAAAGTGTTGCAGGTTGACAGTTTGAAGAGGTGAGGTTGAAATAAAGTACGTGACCCCTGACTCTTTGATCCCTGAACCTTGATGATGTCTCTCTCGCTTGAGCCCTAATCCCTGATCCCTGCGTGCATCATGACCTCTTTTCTCGGAACAGACAATTTGGATAAATTCGTCCGCACAATCCTTTTTCATTTATATCGTGAACTTTTGCAGCGCTTCCTCGGCGAACCAACATGCTCCGTGTACTTCCTTATTCCTCCCCAGGAGACTCTTGGCCCGAAGCCATGTGTTCCGTGGCGACTTTCAATCCCTTGTGCCGCACTGCCGAGTTTCTCATGGTCCCACGCCAACTTGCCATCGCCGCGCATCCCACGGCGACAATCTCGCTGGCTCTGCACAGCGTTTTGGTCTCGATTCTGTTTACGCCGCCAATGAAATGTGGTCTAAGGGATTTTCCGAGCAGATGATGAAAGCCTCGCATGGGATCTTGGGCTTCCTCTGGCCAGTGACTCGGTAGGTTGAAGTACATTTGATCAGTACTAAAATCCTGAGATCTCGACTTGGCAGCTCCAGCAGAGTCCCAACTCAATGGTTTTGGGTCCAGCGCTGGACTCCGGGCAATGGTGCCAGCCTCGGTTCGAACTGACGTGCTCCCGGAGACGTACTGGACTTCCGATGTAGCTGGCCGCGTGGATGCTACACCACGAATACTGGTGTAGACGACATGGATGTTGCAGTTCCACTTCCTAAAGAGGCGATACGTGAAGAAATGTCTTTGTGATATCATTGATTTTTGACCAATACCACTGAGTCGCTCTACTCTGTGCCGATGCATCGCGACAAAGTGCACATATTCAAAGATGGGGCCAGCTAAAGTTTTCTGATCACCCAAGACACGCTGGTCATTTCTTGCGCACAAATTGACTTTTCGCCCGAGCAGCATCCGTCATATGCCTAGGCAAATACCGAACACACTTTGTAGAGCTGCTTTCAACTCACCCCGTGTCAATTTTGCTCCGGGAGGATCGTGCTATACTGACGATGATTGTCCAAATATGAAATGTTTTTTCAATAAAAAAATACAGTCAGAGCACAGGCCCGGACAAGGATGGCCTAGATCTTTTAGTAGTATCGTCGATCAGCGGAAGATGCTCGCCGAGCATCAACCTTAATTCCGCCGATCCGCCTGCTCTAGCCCAAATAGGAAATTTCTTGTCAACGGGGACACCATCCGTGATCTGCACTGTCAATTTTGGGCCCAGCCGCTACCGGATGACTGGGACTGCAACCGCTGATGTGAGGAGCCTTGCGCGCCGTTGGCAGCAAACTATCGTTGCCCAGTATTAGCCGCGGCTAGTGCTGTTGAGGCTCACGTTCGGTAGAGTTTGGCCGGAGACGCTGCCACTACTTTGTATCATCATGCGCATAGAAAGGTTGATGCAGACATTGCTTACTTGCCAGGGGGATTGAATGCACACTATCAGGAACCAGAGCACAGGCCGTTGATCTCTTCCAATTTTGTCCGAGCTCATCCGATCTTGGATACAGGCTGGCGGTTCCTGAGCTGCTGATCTTGACAGATCAACTGCGCGAGGGTCCTGTCAATATGCTCTACCATACTCCGTACATGAGTCCCTAAGGGGTAGACAACTTCCAGCTCGGGTCAGGTTCATGATCTACACAGGTAAATTGCGAGGGATGTCGATGACATCTATTATCCATCCCTAGCTATATCGTCCCGTGCCGTTCTACTCTGGACGAAGCACTTTGGGTTACCATGCCGTTTCAACCTTGGAACAAGTGCAAAACTATGTGACGACCTCTTTGCTGTAGTCTGAGGACGTATAACTATATAAAGGGCAGTCCTCTTGGCATGTGATGAGGGTAGTAGCCATTCACTGTCGTTCTGACTTTCGTTCAACCACAGCACCACGCCTGGCCTCATTTAGGATCACTCTCATTGTACTGTACTTCTTTGTAAATATGTATCCACTTTCTCTCCTGGCTTTTACAAGCCTCGTGGCCGCGGCGAGCCTGCCTCGTGTCATCCTCCCGAGGCAAAACAGCACCGGCGGCAAGTTCCAGTTTATGGGCACCAATATTGCTGGCTTTGACTTTGGCTGTGGCACAGATGGCACTTGCGATATTAGCAAAGCCGTGCCCCCATTGTCAGCGTTGAACGGTCCCGATGGGTAAGTACCGCACTCCATCCCGCTCCTACAGATGTCCTCGTGCTAACCTGTCCTTCCTCAGCGCTGGTCAGATGAACCACTTCGTCAACGATAACAACTTCAACATCTTCCGCCTCCCGGTAGCCTGGCAATACCTCGTCAACAACCAGCTTGGCGGCACCCTTGACGCCAACAGGACCGCGCAATACGACCAGCTCGTCCAAGCCTGCCTCGCCACGGGGGCGTCCTGCATCGTCGACATCCACAATTACGCACGCTTCAACGGCAAGGTCATCGGCACCTCGGGCGGCCCCACCAACGACCAGTTCGTCTCGCTGTGGACGCAGCTTGCCACCAAGTACGGCAACAACACCAAGGTCCTCTTTGGGCTGGTCAACGAGCCGCACGACCTGCCGTCGATCGACACATGGGCCGACACCGTGCAAGCCGCCGTGACGGCGATCCGCGGCATCGCGCCGAGGAACACGATCCTCATCCCGGGGAGCTCGTACTCGTCCGCGCAGGCGCTGCCGACCGAGGCCGGGCCCGCGCTGCTGAAGGTGACGAACCCGGACGGGAGCACGGACGGGCTGGTGTTTGATGTGCACAAGTACCTGGACAGCGACAACAGCGGGACGCACACCGAGTGCACGACGGACAACATCGCGAACGCCTTCCAGCCGCTGGCGACGTGGTTGAGGGAGAATGGGCGCCAGGCGCTGAATACGGAGACGGGCGGGGGCAACACGCAGAGTTGTGAGACGGATCTGTGTGCGCAGATTGCGTTTATGAAGGAGAACAGTGATGTGTTCTTGGGTGTGGTGGGTTGGGCGGCGGGCTCGTTTGATGCGACGTATGAGTTGGTAGAGACGCCTACTAAGCAGGGCAATACGTGGACGGATACTGCGCTTGTCAAGGCTTGCTTGGTCAATTAGGCCGGTTTTCGTGGGTCAAGGCGTTGAGATGTGCGGTGGGCCCGCTTGTGCACGGATGAGATACCTAGGCCTGTTTATACGTGACAGCTGCTGAATGTCAACTCTTTGTCCAAAGTCTTTGGGAGGAACTGTATGGACTCACCATGCTGCAGCTGGAATAGACTCAGATTCATTCACCGGCACATACTATTGCGAGATGCCAAATTCGCGCTGCCCAGGGCCCATTGGCTGTGCACCAAATCCTCCTCGCCCTCAAGTGATTGTGATGTGATTGTGCAATGGCGAGATGGTGGATCTTGCTGCCGGCCAGGATGGCGCAGGAGGCGTAAGCGGAAAGCGGCGAGAAGAGACGACGTGAGGTTTGCGTGAACCCCTTCCCCCCTAAATTGCAACTCCTGCCATATAATTCAGACGAAGGCACCCAGTACTGTCCAGCTTCCCACTGGTGGTCGTAGTCTAGTGGTCGTAGTCTAGTGGTCGGCGCGAGTGCAAACACTTCGTTCACGGGTGCGAAGCTGGACACCCTGAGTTCGAATCAAGATGGGCCCATCGCATCAGAACAAAAAAAAAAAAAAAAAAAAAAAAAAAAAAAAAAAAAAAAAAAAAAAAAAAAAAAAAAAAAAAAAAAAAAAAAAA
>PYFS01003173.1:0-43275 GCA_003671545.1 Ophiognomonia clavigignenti-juglandacearum | reverse complement strand
ATAGGGTATAGCCGTAGGTTTGAGGGTGCTAGGCCAAAAAGGGACTAGTGTGATGAATAATCAAAGAGTAGAATAGTTGAATAGTTGGTGGAGAGGTTGATATATCGTATTATTCTTGTGTTAAAGTCTGGCTAACTAGAATAGCTAGAAGGAGGAGAGAACCGTGATATATATAGTTTTTAATTTCGGCTTTTCGGGTTATACCTTTTGCCCGATAAACCTGATAGCTAAGCTTTTTTGGGAATAGCTTCATTATATTATTAACGATGAGTCATAATCGTATCATGTGATGACTCACACAGAATCTTCCAGAAATAACTGATTTATAATCGTAATTAAGTATTTCCGGTAATAGCGATTCTGGTAGTTTCTAGAAGGTTCTGTCACGTGACCTGCTTACGCAATCAGACCTAAATATAAGTCATAGTAATATTATAGTATAGTGCTTGTAGGTTATAGATATATAGTCTAAACCTTATTTGGCTGGCTAATTATTGAATTTTAAATAATCATTTTATTTTAATTATATTTTGTGCACTTTATTATATCTCAGCCAATTCTTTATATTTTATCGTTATTTTTGCACTATAGTATTTATTATAGTTTATATATATATATGATTATGTAATCATGATGATTACGTAATCGTGCATTCTCATGATATGCACCTATATATAACGCCTTTTTAGTTCTCGTTTAGCTAAAAGCCGTATTCGTTTTTAAAAGCGAGATATTAAGCTTTGCCGCTTATAAACCATCTAACGGCTCCGGTATCTACTAAGATGCCTTGAAATTTGCCGCGTAAATACCGGTCCAATATAAATTAGCTAGCGAGTACCTATGCTTTAGCATTATAGATATCTTCACCAATAATACGATATATAAACGCTTAATCGCTGATTTATTATTAGATAAAGTGGCTATAATCAAAAGCTAGTGCTATTATTATTCATTAAATAAAGTTATAATTATCGGGAATATTGGGATTAGTAAGAGGTTTATCCTTTTTAAATAGCTGATCAAATTTATTACCCTTAGTTTAGGCATAATATTACGATCATATAGCCGGGTTTATATCGGTGAAATGGCAATAAGAAATATAGATATTGCGTACGGCGATACGCTTTTTTATAAAGTGATTGATAAACTAATAGCCCTTTTTATAGCAAATAATATAGATTTTATCTTTACGGAAATTATTTTTAGCTCGGTCGTTATTGTTATTAGAGAAAAAGCTTTTAAGCGTATTGCCGCGGTGTATATCTTTAAATTTATTGCTATAGTATTTAGGCTTAAAACTAAATTTTGGCTTAAAACCGTTATAGCTATTACCGGTATAACGGCGGTCGGTATAAAATATATTTTTAACGATTATTAAATCGTTAAAGTGATCGTGCTCGTATTCGCCGTTAGGGCAGGTTTTAATAGCTTTAGCTATATAAAAGATGCTATAGCGGGCTAAATAGGTTACTAAAGAGGACCGTAGCTTTTTAAGTAGCTATTAAAAAGAAGCTGAATTAGTTTAAAAAGTATATTCCAGCTCCTTAACGCTACGGCATATTTGAATAAACGTTGTTAATAGCTCTAAATCGTTACGTTTGCTTTATATACATTGATAAAGCGCTAATTTATCGTATAGCTTTTAAAATACCTCTCGGAGATCTATTTTTAGGTTTTCGTTACGCATTTTAGTAAATATTATAGATATCTAATCGCGGTAATATTAAAAGCGGTTTGTTTTTGTATTAAAATAGGCCTTTAATTTACGGTATATAATAGCGAATATATCGTTTCAAGCTATATAATAAAGGTAAAACGTTTTAGCCTTTCTTGCTAAAATACGAGAAAATACAATATAGAATTAGCTGGGCTAGATATCAATTATATGATAGATATTTAAGAATAACCGGGTTTTATCTTTTAAGATATTATAAAATTTGCCGATATAATTATTATTATAATTTTATAATTTATCAAGAATCTATTATATTTAGGCATTTAACTTAATTATCAGTATATCTATAAGCGGCAGGTTTTTATAAGAGTTATATGGTTTAGCTATAATTTATATTTTTTTTACTCCGTTTTTAACGCTCGTTAGAATTAATTATGGTATTTTAAAAGGATTTTTACGAGGTCAAGAGCTTTAATAAGCGTAGAATTATATATATGGGTCGTTGGCAAGAGGTTTAGGTTAATTGCGGATGTAGGCTATTGAATTTAGGGTATCGTAATAAGCTAATAAAGGTTTTAAGTTGTAAATATTAATAGGTTCAGCGTTTGATTAACGTGTTATTGTAAGCGTTATTGCTGATTGATAGGCTATCCGATAGGCTATTTAGCAGGCTGTTAAATAAGCTATTGGTTAATAGGCTATTATGGCTATAGGGTAAATGTCTAGCGATTTATTATTGATATGTTTAAAAGGTTATTTTGTTGTTATATAATATAATTTATTATCTTTATAGCGATATTTCGTAGGCTGTTTGTTAGGCTTAGAATTGCGCGGTATATGATCGGTGGCGAGCTTTAGCGTAGAGGCGTACCGGATATATTTCCTTATATCTTTTAAAAATCTTATATTATATTTTCAGCGTTATAGGGCTTATAAGTAGATAAATATTGGTATAGGCTATTTTTTAATAGTGAGAATAGATTATCTTTATTATTATCGTTTTAGTTAGATATAACCGTAGCTCGGCGGGGATTTCCGGGCTTGGGTATAATAAAGGGAGGGTTATAAAATATCTGGGCTATGGTAATAGAGTTTTTGGATATAGCTAGAGTAGCTAGGCGCTATATAGTTTATGGTTTATATTATATTCGTTAAATCTTTCCGATTTATAAGCCCGGATCGAATTTTTATTGTATAAGCTCGTTAATTAGCTATTTAAGGAAACTCTCGGTATATGCCAATTGGTATAGGGTGTAGCTATTATTATTTATGCTGGGTTTTATATAAACGCTTCGGCGGCGTAGGAAATTCTTAAAGATTCGGGGGAAATTGCGGAGGAGATTTTTGAATATAAAAAGGGATTAATTTTAAAATTCGTTTATATATAAAATCTATAGCTCTACGTTAAAGCTTTTCTCGGTATAATATTCAATTATTATAACAATTATATAAATAGTTAAATGCTTTTTTTTAAAAAAGCTCGTTGATTTCGTTTTATTAATAATTAATATCGATAAAATATTAAAAGTTTTTGCTAAGCCTATAAAGGCCTAAAAAGCGTTATAATTTCGGATTTTTTTAAATTTATAAGATCGCGTTTATATAAAAGGTTTATAAGCTATTAAAAGCTCGTAAATATAATCGGGGAAAATCTTATTTTTAATTACTATATAAAACGGACTAAGATCGGTTTAGGAGTTTGATAAATTTATTATCTAGGTTATTGCCCGACTTTATCTTATTTTTTATATATATTGTTTTGGCTTCTATAATCTTGATTTGGTTTGTAAGGTAAAATAGAAAGTGAAATACGTATAAGAGATTATATTAACTTATTCCGAGGAATATAAAGCGAAATAATTGTATATAAATTAAGCAAAAGATTTTTTATTTATCCGTGCTTATTTATAGATTTATTGCTGGTTTACCTAATTCCATTTTATATATTTAACCGTAATTAATACGAAAGCTTAGGTTAATAATACGCTCTTTAATTCGGTCTTTTTTTAAAAAAAAAAGTTAAAAAGGGGGGAAAGCAAAATATAGAAAATAAAACGGGATCTAAAATAAAATATAAAATGAATATTTAATTTAAAGGAGTTTTCGATTTTTGCTTATATAAATATAATTGCCGAATCGTTATTATTTTTATTAAATACGTTTAAAAATATAAATGAAATTTCTCTTAAGTTTTAGAAGGAAAAAGGTAAAAGGAGGGTAATATAATCTTAAAATTGCTAAATTACGTTTTGAAGGTTTTTTAATATATTTGCGCTCGGCTTATAATTAATCGATTGGGCAAATAACGTTAAGCGAATTATGATCTCGGGTTTGAGATCGAGGGTTTAGGGAAGTCTAAGACCAAATTCTAAGAAAAGATTCTTAACCAAAAGGTCCTCCGGATAGGTTTTAGATAGGTTGGGTATATATTGATAGAATACACAGCTATAAGGAAATCGAGGATATATTATAGCATAATTAGAAAATAATTATATATATAAGGGAAAGGGATTTAGCTAAAGCTATTTAATTTAATAATAAATTAATCGATTATTATTTTATTATATTTCTTTCTTTTAAAAATCTAAAGGGCGTAAGTTTATCGAATTTAAACGCTTTTTAGTATAAAAGGAAGATCCGTCGTCTTTGCCGATATATGCTTTGGTTTAATATATAAGTTAAGCATTGATTAGTATTGGATATATATTAGGGTTATATAATGCTTTTCTTTTCGTTTTAATTGGATTTTGGTTGTTCGTTGTTATATAGAGAAATCAATTAAACGGCCGGTGGCTATAGAAATCAGTTGTAGCTAGATTAGGATGATTAATCATCCCCTGGCCACCAACCGGTTCTGCCACCGCCCTATGCAGGGGCAGGGGTAGTTAGGTAAGCCAACTACCTCTGACGTAGCCCCCTGCCCTATTCGGCAGGAAGCCCTATTAGCTATTCTCTCAACAATTACTGCCTTATTCGTTAATCCCGTAATTATTATTAATTCAATTATATAAATTTAAAGTTATATATTATAATTCTTCTCTTCAAATACCGCTTTATCCTTAATTTCTACTAGAAAGTATATATTGATTATATTTATTATATAAAAATAGATAAATATATAAAATTAGATAAATATATAAAAAGAAAATGTTTAATAAATATAACGATATCCCGGTTATTAAACATACTATAGCTAAAGTGAATATTCTTTTTTTTTAATTTCAATTATAGATTAATGATATTTAAAATATAAAAATAAACTTTATGAGATATAACTTTCAATTTTGTTATTTAAACGTAAATGATTATTATATCGACGGCGATAAAAATATCGAAATTATTAAAGCGGCAGAGCGGGTAAAATAAAATAAAATTCGTTAATTTCGATTAGAATTATTAAATAAAAAAACAAACTGTCGATTTCTTCCTTTATACCTCCTTTATTGAAATTAACGAAAATTTCTTTTTTTTATATTAAAAAAGCTTAAAGAAATTATTAAAAATTCTTTAAAAACAAAAAAGCTTTACTTTTTTAAACTTGTTCCTAATTAACTCTATTTTTTAAAAAATTAAAATTTCGCAGAACTTTTATTTCTATATCGAAATCTCCCTCCGCTTTATTATCTCGTTAAATAATTAGCTAAAATTATAAAAAACAATAAAGTTGATTAAAAAGAGCAGAAATTCGTATATCGCTTCAAAGCGCTTTCGCTTAAAAAGAAATCTCTTTAAAGTAAAAGCGAGGCTGGGCTTATATTCTTTAATTTAATAAAAAAGGAAAAGAAAAATGAGAATTAATATAAAAAGGCACCCGGGATAGTGACTAAAATAATAAATATATAATAATTATTTTCAAATATACCTAATATTATATTTCAAAGCGAAGATAATTTTAGATTTTAATTATTATAAATAATAATTTTATTTTTAAAAGTCTTTTTTCTACAAAATGAAATATTTCGATTTTAATAAAAGGAATAGTTTAAAAGATATCTATTTAAATTAGATTATAGCTTATATTAATTGAAATAATAAAGTAAATAAAAGTAAATTATAAAAATTTAAAAGCAAAACATAAAAAAGAAATTATATTTATATTTTTACCTTTTAACCAACTACCTATCTTACTTAATATCTAAAGACTAGAATAGCCGTTAAATATTTTAACCTATAAGTACCTATAGAATTCCAGCTATCTCTAAATCTTTTTAATTCATTATTTCCTTAGTTAATTTTTATCTTTCGAATATAGTATTAAAATAATTATTATATACTCTACTATATAAGCTGTAATTGAGTTCTTTATTCTTAAAACCCTTTTTATCTTAATCTAGCGAAAGCCGTTAAACTATTTAATATTATTAGAAAAATCCTAGGTATATCTAATTAAAATATTCCGGGAATCCCGCGAAAATCGAATATATTATCATACATCCTTTTCCTCTAAAGGTTTATTAGCAAATTTTACGTTTATAAAAATGGTATATAGATATATAATAGTTAAGTAAATAAAGCTTTATTGAGCATTAATATAATATAAATCGAAATTAAAATCCCTATATAATTCCTTTCTTAGAATATTCGCTTAAATAATTATTATATTTATTTAAGCTCGATATTATAACGAAAGGAATAAAAATTAGCTAAACATAATAGCGCGTTTGTAATATAGTGATTATAATCGATGAATAGCCGTAATAAGCGGCTTTATTTAATAGGTTGGTATATCTTTTAATAATAAGGAAATAAAAGGAAAATTAGAACCGGGGCTAGTATTAGCGTTTTAAAATCCCTAAATAGACTAAAACCAGTAAGATTTTTTGATTAGAGGATTTCTTTATTTTAAACATGATTTTTTTAGCCTTATTTTAGCATTGTAGCTGGGCAATATTATATATATTTCGGCGGGTAAATAAAAAGGGTTATTATCAATGCCGATATTAATTACGGGATTATAGTTAAATATTTCAACATTATGAATATTTTTTTGAAATGGTTATATATACTAACATATCGATTTATTTTAATATCGGCGGGAATAATGGTAAAGAAATTAAAGGGAAATTAGAATTAAGCCTAATATTAGCTTTTTAAATTCTTTGAACGAGCTAAAATTAACAAGGTCCTTTAATTAAAAGCCTTTTTTGCTTTAAAAATAATCTTAGTATACCTATATTTAGCAAAACGAAAAAGGAGCAATTGGGTCTAATAAATTAGAATCGCGGAAAAAGATAGATTTAACAATATTTTATAATAATTAAAGCTATTCTTTATCGAAGCGAACCGAATATAATGGTATTTTCAAAAAGGTGAATCGTATAAAGAAATCAAATTATAAAGATAAAATTATTAAAGCGCTAGCTAGCGCTTTTCTTTTACCCCCGAATTAATAGCTAGCGGAGAAGTTATAATGGAGCAAAGCTATTAATTCGCTATATAGAAATAGGTATCGAGAAATTTTACCGAGAAAATATAAAAGGTTTAGGGTAAAAGACATTAACCTCCGTTTAATTACTTTTAATTAGAAATTCATTTTTAAATTCTTTTTATTTATCCGTTTAAGATAATAACATAATTTAAATTCTTTCTTATTTATTTATATTTCTTTATTAAGCTTTTATTTTTGCTAAATAAATGTTTTCCGGTTTATCTTTACTTCAATTAAAACTTTCTTTATTAAACTTATCCTCGGAAAAAATAAAAATCGGTATTAAAGCCGGCTGTATATTAACGAAGATTATTTATAAAGGCTAAATTTCCTCCGGAGTTAGAGCAAGATCTTTTAAATATTTTTGAATTTCCTCTTTTTCTTTATCAAAATCTCTTTCCTATAGCATTAAAAGCCTTAATTATTAAATTCCTTAATTATTTAATATAAATTCTTTTAATCTTTTAGCTTAAATTATTCTTATAATTAAATAATCTTTTATCGTTTATAAACGATAAACTTGTTTCGGAAAAACCTCCGCTATCTTAAAAAAGCTAAATTAACGATATTCCAATTCCGATTTATTTTATAATTAATATTATAGATATCGTTAAACCTTAAAACAATATTACCGATTTTTAATCACTTTTTCGATAAATATTGATTTAGATTATAGCGGTGAGCCGTTAATATCCGACGCTTGTATATTCTCTTATAAGCTTTTCTAACGGTTTCTTTATATTTTAAAAGCATTTTAATCCAATTATTTAAAATATCTAAAAGTTTTTAATTATATTTCTAAATTAGAATTCGTTAAATAAGCATATTAATCTTTATAAAAATAATAAACTTAAATCTATATAAAAAACGATATATATTTATAATTAAAACGGTAATCGATAAAAAGCGTAATATTTTAATTCTTTTAGCTAAATTTTGCCCTATAATTTAATATTTTAAGAAAAGTTGTAGTAAAACGAATATACTCTTTCTCTATAATACTATTAGCCCGAGGATTATATGCTAAAACCATTATTTTTAATATTTGGAAATAACGAAGTATAATAGCGAATTTAGCTATAAAGGCTTAATAGCCGTTAATTATTACTATCATAAAAACTCCGTAGCGGTATGAAATAAAATGTATAAAAAAATCTATGATTTTTTAGCGGTTAAGCTAGGTTTTACAATAGCTTTAATCTAACTAATTAGATCGTCTTTAGCTTTAAGCAAAAGGTAAACCTTCTCTTTTAGGCCTAGAATATATTATTAGTCTATATATATCTTCGTTTAAAGCTAATTAAAATAAATAGTAATTGTTTTTCTATTAAAAATTCTATTATCGATTTAAAAATGAATAAAATATGTTTAATATATATTTTCGACTTTAATATATTAATCTTTTTAATAATATAATATCTTTATTCGATAATAAATTTCTTTTCGGCTTCGATACCCAAATCAATTATAATTTTACGAATAATCTAATATTTTAATTTTAAATCGTCTATTATATATCTTTTTTCAAGATTTCGCCGTAAATCTAATCGGTGTTATAAATAGCTATTAGTAACTTTATATTTGGTTGCCGTTGATTAAAGGCGTGTTCTTTGCGAAAGATTTATTTGAAAACTTTAAAAAGAATAATCAATTTCCTATATATAGGCCAGCTTTTTTGAATCTTTGGTCTAAAAAGACTTTAAGCTTAATAATGTAGTGTATACAATCTTAGCAATAAGCCCTATTAGAATATTAAATTGGGCATCAATTTAATTTTTAATATGTTCTTTAGCTTCTTTTTTAGCTATATCGGCTTAAATAATAAGTTTGCGAAAAAGGGAATTAATTATCGAATTTCTTTTATTTAAAATATAGCGGATTATAAAGTTAAATATCCGGATTACGCTTAATTAATAAATAATTAGAGCTTTTAATATATTAATATTAAATCGTTTTAATTATTAGGCAAAAATATTGCCATTAAATTTTAAAAAAAAGAATATATTATATAGTTAATAGCGAAATTTTCGGATATGATAAAGGGCATTTTTAGCTTTCTTTTTTATGTAATTATAGCCTTTTTCGACTTTTGATTATATATTATTTTCGTATTAAATTAGATCCGTCATCTTTTAATATAATAAAAAAATACTTTACTTTATCTTTTAAATTGAATGTTAAATATTAAAATAATTTCCTTTATCGAATAATCAATATTTATCAAAATTTATTTCGAGGTAATTAGAATTTTGATTTTATTCATAATAGTTTATTGATAAAGATTTAAATGCTAATTAATATTAATTGATATTAGATTCAAAGGCTATTTAGCACCTATCGGTGCTAACGGGCTATTTAAACTATTAGACTACGATATATTAAATTACTAAAAGATTTAATTCATCGATACTAATCTTGGGCATAAGATCCGTCGGTATATAGCTGATAGGCGTATATCATCTATTTATATACAGCCTCTTTAGCATGTATACTATCTAATATACGGTTTTTTCGGTAATTTAAAAAATTGCTAATATTAAGTGAATCAGCTAATTAGGGCTTCCTGCCGAATAGGCAAGGGGCTACGGCAGATTTAGATAATTAGTTTCAGCCAACTACCCCTACCCCTACATAAGGCGGTAGCAGAACCAATAGATGGCCAGAGGATGATTAGTCATCCTATTTTAGCCCTAATTGGCTTCAATAGCCACCGGCCGTTTAGTTACTTTTTTCTATACAATAACTACAAAACCAGAACCAGTTAAGATAGCGAAAAGAACTATTCACGTAACCTCCCCCCAGTATATATCCAACAAAAATAATAAACGTTTTATTATTAAGTTTTTATTAATTTGGAATTATCTTTATTAATTAAGATTATTTTTAAAATTAATAAATAGCTTTAATTCTTTTTTAAAAATGTTTTATATATATATTTTATTTGAAGAAAATAAATTAAATTGAATAGAACTATATTATAAAGCGTAATTTATTTTTATAGAAAGATTTATATTATAGAAAATCAATTTCGGTTAATAAAATTATATTATAAAGCGTACTTTATTTTCCATATATTTTTAATAAATTTAATACAGGGTTTCAATGCGAAATCTACGAATTCGAAATCTTAATATTAAAGATTTTATCAAATACAAAACTTTGAAATATAACCCGATTATTTAATTACAGCGGAGTTCGATATTTATATATAATCTACTCCGTTTATATAATATAGTAGTAAAACCTTTGAAAAAAAAAGCTAGAGATTAATAATTTAATTCATTGAAGAATTTCATTTTTCGTAATAAAATCTTTTTGAATATTGAATGGATTCTTCGAAAATTTGAAAACGGATTTTATAAATTAAAATAAAGTCTACTGGTAATATATTTTATATTTTCGAATAACCTTTTTTTTTCTTTCCAAATTCTCGTACTCTATGGACATATCTGCATTGGAAAACTATCTTTAGATTAAAACGCTTTCGCGAATAAAGACTGTCCAGAAAACTGTGTTGAAAAGTACTGATCTCCCGGTATGGTGCTGCGCCGCTGCGAGCGAGTTGAGCTGCACCGTTTGGCACTATATGACGGGAAAGCTCCACAGGAGCCGGACAATTACAGCCGTCAATTACAGCCGTCAATTCTAAGATGATCAACAGGAGAACATGCTACAGATACATTAGCACGCAGTCAATGCACGTAGTACCCCTAGAGCGACTCTCTCATTAGTCGCACAAGGTACTCGGATTTCGACTGACCTACCAGCGGCATCTGCTTGTGCTGCCTCTGCGCCTTCCAACAAGCACAGTGTAACTCATGGAGGACGACAAATAAGACATACCAACCGGTTCGGCACTGAGTCGACGAACGTTGCCGAACATGATGCGCCCGACAACTTAGACGCCAAGGAAGTCCGCGGCAAGTACCCAGCTGTAGCGACTCACCCCTGGCCATTACCTCTTACTCCCACCGCCGTTCTGTCGCCGCAGCCTCATGAACACACATCCAACACACCAATCCGGGTGACATTCGCCTTTTCCGGCACAGCCCAGAACGCGACCTCGCAGCCGGCCATCACGTACGTCCCCATGACCCTCGACAGTTCCTCCCAAAGATCCCGGATTCCCCACGTCCGCTCCAGCACCGTCGGCCAATTCCTCTCCGCCCAGAATCGGAGGGACCCCGTCGTATACGAGGCCACATACCCAGAGGGTGTTGTCATGACAATTCACTGCCACCCTTCGATCCACCACGCCCGGTACGTCAGAGCGGCGAGGATCGCGCGCAGATCGGCGCGCGCTGTCGTGAATTGTTGCATCTGGCCGTTGGCGACGATAGTCCTGCGCTGCTCCGGAGCGCGGGTGAGCATTTTGTGCGCGCTGCTATCGAAGACGAAGGCGTACGGCAAAGCAGCAGAGTTAGAGGTGATGCCGTTGTCGACGACTGCGCCGTCCATGTAGATGCACATGGTTTTGAGTCCTGCCTCGAATGCAGCGATACAGAAGCGACGGCGGAGGCAGAAGCGGTCGAAATGGACGCCGGAGACTATGAAGTTGATCTTGCGTAGAGCGAAGACATCTCCTGGGGACAGATGTGCACCGGATGAGTCTTTGGGTGGCTGAAACTCCAGTTGTTGCCCATGGCCTTGCGGGAGCGGAGAACGGCTTCGGGATCCGGGACAGGGCGGACAGCGAGAAGGGCTTGGTTATCAGGTAGAATCATCTGACCGGTCCGTCGGTGCTTGACGCTTGGGTCAAAATCATGAAGTTTGAAAGATACCGGGCCGCCATCTTCCGTAATAGCGTCTGGCAGCGTGAAGCCGCCTGCGAGTACCAGGACTTCACGTGGAGCGTCCTCTATCTCTGAGTCGTATTTTACGGTGCTCTCCATGATGCACGGAGTGATATGCTTGAGCGAACGTTACGAACAAGATGTCGGCGTAACAAGCAAGATCGCAAGCAGGTCTGTAATGCCATACGGACTACCGCGAAGCTACCCGACTCATTCCACAGTCGCACACTACTCAACTATTTTAGCGAAGCTGTCGATGGGAGCCGGGCCCTACCCTCCAAATCCAAATCCGGGGTTTTCTTCTCGGGTAAGCGTCTCATACCTGCTTCCACCGTAGGTTCCGGGCCATGTCATTGGGTTTCGGCTTCATTGAAAAGGTTGAATACTGCCAAATCCTCTGGTCATGCCAGGTTTCACACAATTGCATGGTACCAAGTAGCAAGTAGTCAAACAGCCTCCCCACCTTTATTTCCAGGTGGGCTGTAATGAGCTCGGAGGCGTGGACGGGGTAAGTCCAGACATGGAATCAGAAGAGATGCGTAATTTTGGGGCCCTGGGGTGTTAAGAACAAGTAGTCATGTCGCGAAAAAGGTTACTGTCAACTGCGCTTCCAGCAAGCAGACTTCAGTATTGAGATATACATGTCTTTCCACGGTGTGGGATGTGGTGAAGGAAGACAGGACGTTGAAAAGGTCGACAGGGGTAGCAGAGTAGAGCAGGGATACCCCTGAACTCAGGATGCCAGGCAGGACATCGGGACGACCCCTTCCAGGTGCTCTCCGTAATCGGACACTTTTTTTGACTCGACATTAACGACGATGGATTTGTTGTTCCCGATCAGCCCATAAGCATAGCAATCCGCAACAGCTTCCAGACTGAGTTGACATTCTATCCCCTCACCAAACGAAACACAGCCATCCCTCTCTCACTTTCGTCGTGTCTGCATAACATGGCGCCCCAATATTCGGAAAAGAAGTGCGGTCCGTCGTCCTCGTCTTGCAGCAACACATCGAGACACGGTACAAGCTGACAGACATGCCACCAAACCAGGTGTTCTCGGCGCTACTGGTTCCGTAGGCCAGCGATTCATCCTGCTTCTACAAGACCATCCCTTCCTCAAGCTTGTCGCCGTCGGTGCGTCGCCGCAGTCTGCGGGCAAGAAGTATGGCGATGCCGTCAAGTGGAAGCAGTCCACGCCCATGGGTGCTGTGGCCGATCTGGTCGTCAAAGAGTGCAAGTCGAGCGAGTTCAGCGAGTGTGATATTGTCTTCAGTGGCCTGGATGCGAGTATAGCTGGAGAAGTCGGTACGTCTACCGGACTTACATTGCGCCCTCTCTCCTGTCGCGACTTTGCTCTAATGCACATTCTCTGGAACAGAGATGGACTTCCTCAAAGCCAACTTCGCCGTCTTCTCCAACGCAAAGAACTACCGGCGCGACCCCCTAGTCCCGCTCGTCGTGCCCACCGTCAACCTCCCCCATCTCGACCTCATCCCCCACCAGCGCAAGCACCACAACCTCGAGAAGGGCTTCCTCGTCTGCAACAGCAACTGCGCCGTGATCGGGCTCGTGATCCCATTCTCCGCGATACAAGCGCGCTTTGGCCCCATCGAAGCCGTCTCCGTCGTCACCATGCAGGCCGTGTCCGGCGCGGGCTACCCCGGCGTCAGCTCCATGGACATCATCGACAACGTGGTGCCGTACATCTCGGGTGAGGAGGACAAGCTGGAAACGGAGGCACAGAAGATCCTGGGCGGCATCAATGCCGAGGCCACGGCGTTTGAGGAGCAGAAGGGGCTGAAGGTGTCGGCGTCGTGTAACCGCGTGCCGGTGCTGGACGGGCACATGGCGTGTGTGAGTCTGTTGTTTGCGCAGAGGCCGCCGCCGAGCGCTGAGGCGGTTAAGGAGGCGTTGAGTGGATATGTCAGCGAGGTGGAGAAGCTGGGTTGCCCGTCGGCGCCGAAGCCGAGTATCAAGCTGTTTGGTGATGACCAGCCTGACCGGCCGCAGCCAAGGTTGGACCGGGAGTTGTCGAGGGGCTACACGGTCAGTGTTGGCCGGGTTCGTGAGGATGACAGTGGGATTTTTGATCTCAAATTTGTTGCACTGAGCCACAACAGTGAGTACATGATCTGTGCAACACCATCTTGCAACACTGGCTTACGAATTTTCACAGCTGTAATCGGTGCTGCAGGTTCATCCATTCTGAACGCTGAAGCATGCGTACTAAAGGGCTATGTCTAGATTGGAGCTAGGGCAGAAGTGTAGTTAAAATTCATGGAGCGAGCAAGTGTCCAGAGTATCCACAAAAACAAAGTATTTTGGAACTCGGGTTGGGAAATTTATTGCACGTTATACCAAGCGGAACAAAATCAAATTGGGCTGCATATGGTGTGCACCAAGAGTCTTCACAAAAGTTCTGTTCAAAATGCTCAGGATTCCCAGCACATCTATTCCAGTCTGTACTGAGTATACCTAGGTAGTGCACCTGCCCCTCAACAGCACCTATCCACTGAGGCTCAATCATACCTAGGAAGCGTACTTAGTATATGAGTTACCCTATAGGAGGATAGCTGTGCTGTTGGAACTGTAGCGTTGGCATTAGACTCCACGGGGCCCAATCAGTCGGTAAACTGTTCTAATACTAATATAGCAAGCTATGCAATTGGCAGGACTGGTGCAAATCAAGTTCAGTCACTGTTCCAAGAATCGGTGCATCCATTCCCAAGGTTTCTAGAATACGGACCTGAAACTAGAGGCCGCTGACCCGGCCAGTTCTCAGAACAGAAAGCTTTTCAGGTGCCTGGTTTTGTTACATGAGTGTGGCATGTTTTGATGCCTGCCTCGCCAGATCTGGACAAGCAAAAGGAAAACACAGAAGTTCAAGTGCCAAATGATGGCTCATGGATGACAAGAGCACAGTCGTCAACGCCAAGGGCACAATCGCGATGGATTTCAACGGGATCCGGAGACGACAGGGGTTAAGCTACACCCCGGCGAGTCTTTACTGCAGGGGAGTAGGGTCCACTAAATGTGGTTCAACAAAGGACTCAGCCACGACTGCACACCTTGATGACGCCGGCTGTAACTCAAAGAGCTTCTCTGTTGCTTCGGCACATCTGCTCACACGACCTACTGCTGATACGCTTGTTTTGTTGAATTACGACCTCAAGCTATTCTTGGAACACCACGTGTGATCCGTGACCAGTGATCTACGCACGCAATCTCGGGGTCTCCCATCTTGAACTCTGGTGACACCCCTCCCTGGCGACCCGACGACTCGTAAAAAGAGATGATCATACCTACGGAGAATTGATACCAGGCTCGGAGACTCACGATAGCAGCGGACTGCCCTGACAACTTTAGCGCATGTCAGAGAAACATAGTTCCTCGTCAAACCTACGCACCCTGGCACCTCGGACGACCCGGTTACGCGACACCGCCTGATCCTGAACCCGATCACCTTCAGGGTTCGACCGCATAAAATAGTCCCGTTTCAGCGACCTCTTCCTCTGTCGAAATTGCCCTGTCTCGAAGCAGAACGCCTAAGAGAGTTGTCACGGACACCGAACCCAGGCTCAGATTACTTTCTCCACGCACCCCGCGATACGCGACGCAGCCACTCGCGAATCGCCCTTCATCTCAAGTCTGGGGTGTCACCTTGTGTTCGGCCGCCATCCAAACTCTCATGTGCTTGCTTGACTAGGGGGCCTAGGACATCTCTAACTTGGCGTTCGCCGTTCCTGCTCCCAAACCGCCTCGCTGCCACCTCCCTGAGCCTGTTGACTACCTAGGTAGTCCGCTTTCGATCTTCTGCTCCGCCGATCCGCAGATTATCTGCCCAGCATGGCCGACGGCAATGCTTCCCCTGACTATCTGCCCCAAATCACGCGTGATCGAGCCGACAGCAACATGTCTCTTGGACCTGGTATTACGCTTACCGACAACGGCGGCCCTTCTAATGGCGCTGGCGCGCTTGCCAGTCCCATTGCTACTGCCCCTCCAGACACGATACCACCCGCGACCAAGGGCACGGCCACGATGAGCCCCGAGGACGAGCAATTGGTGGAGAATGTTCTTACGTCGGAGGTGAATACCAGGCGATACATGGAAACAAGAAGAGCTGCATAGAGGACTGACGGACGCTTAGATTGGTGTTGCTACTATGCTCAACAGGCTCAAGCAGAGCATCGCATCCGCAAAGGTATGCTGTGCCCAACTGATCTTTTGGGGGCCGGGGGGGGGGGGGCGGATCACGGGGTGCTAATCTAGATGATCTCCCGCGGCACAGGAATTCGCCAGCTTTCTCAAGAAGCGCGCATCGATCGAGGAGAACACTTCAAGCTTACTCAAAAGGCTAGCGCAAAGCACGACCGACAACATGCGCCGGTCGGACCATCTCGGAGGCACCTTCAACAAGGCCTTTGACGGCATGATGACCATACACGAGCGAATCGCCGAGAACGGACTGCAATACTCCATGTCCCTCTACCAGATGACCGAGGACCTCGTCGAGCTTGCCGCCATTGCCGAGAAGCAGAGGAAGGGCTGGAAACAGAGCGGGCTTTCCGCAGAACAGCGCGTAGTGGAGGTAGAAGCAGCTATGCGCAAATCACAGGCAAAATACCACTCCCTGGCAGAGGAATACGACCGCGCGCGGACAGGCGATGGGGGCGGTGCGAAGGCCAAAGTCTTCGGCTTCAAAGGCCCCAAGTCCGCCGCACAACACGAGGAGGAGCTGCTGCGCAAGGTTCAGGCGGCCGACCAGGACTACCAGAGCAAGGTCCAAATTTTGCAACAGGAGCGCGGCCAGCTAATCTCATCCTCGAGACCAGAGGCCATCAAGGCTCTTCAGGACATTGTTAGGGAGTGTGACTCGGGGCTCTTGTTGCAAATGCAGAAGTTTGGTAAGCACGACGGTTGGACTGTGCCCGAATATTCAGCTGACAAATACCGCAGCCTCTTTCAATGAGAAGTTGCTACTGAGCAACGGTCTGAGCATCAGCCCACTCAAGAACGGCAGTTCGAACCGGCCGGACTCTATGAGTCTTAGGGAGATAGTCCAGCAGGTCGACGCACAGCAAGATCTTGGGGCATTCCTTCGCGCAAACCACAGCAAGGTGCCTCCTCGCACTGGAGAGCCGAAATATGAACGCCACCCTGTGAGCATTCCCGACAGAGTACGAAATGAGAAGAAAAAAAAAAGACACTGACAATGTTCAGGTGCTGGGAGGATCATCTGGAGGACCAACTGGCTACGGCACTGTGCAGCCATTCCAGAGCCAACCGGCAAAAGCCCAACCTCCCCCTCCTAATCTAGCACGACTTCCGAGCCACGTGCGACAGGACTCATACCAAGGTGCACCACCACAAACCCAGGCAAGACCACCATCGGACCAAGAACCAGAATGGCCACGCCCCATGCCCACGATGGTGGCGAGTAATCAGCAACCCTCATCATCGAGCAATCAGCACGAGCGGAGCTTCAGTTCCGCCAGCATGCTGAACATCACAACACCGACAGCATCACAGCCGCAGTACAGCAATCGCAACTCCATGGGCCCAGGCGGGCTTCTGGCATTGCAGCAGGGCAACGCAAACTCACGATACAGCAATGTAGGAGGGCCTCCGCAACTTGGCGCTCTGTCGTTTCAAGATTCCGACGCACAATCAGCACCACTGGGACCTAGTTTCGCCTCAGAAAGTCCTACGTCCAGGGAGCCACCTGCACCGTTTTACCAACCTTCTGCACCACCAGTCCAAGAACCTTCGAGACCCGTGTTTGGTGTTTCGCTCAATCGACTCTACGAGAGGGATGGTCTGGCGGTGCCCTCGGTGGTATCCCAGTGTATCCAGGCTGTTGACTTGTTCGGGCTGAATGTGGAGGGAATTTATCGACTATCGGGATCTGTGCCGAGTGTGAATAAGTTGAAGAGCATGTTCGATACGGGTGAGTACGGCGTCTGGGTTCGTGGTGGTCACGTCTCAATGCAACTACTAACACAGGCTGGAAGATACCAATTCACCGCAGCTGGACTTCAGAAACCCCGAAAACTTCTTCCACGACGTCAACAGCGTGGCGGGTCTCCTGAAGCAATTCTTCCGGGACTTGCCTGATTCTCTGCTGACACGAGAATATTATGACAACTTTATTGAGGCAGCCAGTAAGTTGCCCAACCTTCCACATTTCTCTTCCAGCCCTGGGCACCTACTCGAACATAAGCAAACCATTTCGCAATAAACTTCCCATCACTAACCCAGCAACCCAGAACATGAAGATGACGTAGTCCGCCGCGACTCACTCCACGCCACCATCAACAACCTGCCCGACCCGAACTACGCAACTCTCCGCGCCCTCATGCTGCACCTCCACCGCGTCGTGGAAAACTCGAGCGTGAACCGTATGATAAGCCAGAACCTGGCGATTGTGTTTGGGCCGACGCTCATGGGTGGGGCGGCAAAGGGCAACATTGCCGACTCCGGGTGGCAGTGCAAGTGTGTGGACACGATTTTACAGAACACGATGCAGATCTTCGACGATGACTGAGGGAGGATAGCCGGTGTGCAATTTACTGAAGCTGACGAAGTGTAAATTGAATGGACTGCGCATGGGGTAGGGGATGGATGGACGGATGGAGCCTTGGCGCAGAAAGGGTGCCGCATACTGTGTTATAAATTGTAATACGGAATCAAATAGTTCAAACGAGGGACTTGGTTTATTGGTCGTTATAAGCGATCTAGTACGTTTCTGCCCGTTATGCTTATTATATATAGCCGAAAGACTGTATATATATACGTTTATTAAATTATTTAGCACTTGCATTTACCTTGAGAATTTGAATCGCTTTGCGATTATCACTTTATCTATCTTAGCTAATAAGTGCTCAGATGAACGGAACTTCGCTTACTAGCTATCAATTTGTTGGCTATCGGAATATTATATCTAGTAATTCGTAGAATACCCCCAGAGTAGCCACAACGTTCCTGCCGCCCATAATACTCAGGTATAAATATGACTTGCAAAAAAATTACTTGAAAGTTATCATCAAAACCACCTGAAATTGGATTACATATCTACCCTCACTCTATACCCAAGTACCAATGAAACCTAGCAGCAATACAGAAAATGACCGACCAATCAAAAGATCTGTCTGGCGAATTTATACACAATGAAGACAGAATAGAAGGAAACCTGTATGACACACAAGTAAAACTTCTTCTCATTCATAGACAGCACACATAAGAAATATCGACATCGTGACATGAAACCACACCATCCAATCTCATCCACGGGCATCAACAATCACCATCAGTCTTACTCAAGCTCCTCCACGCCGTTCAAGTACGGCAGCGCCTCGCTGATGCAACGGTGAAGTTCAGCCACCTGTGAGAGCAGAAAAGGTCAGTATACATGCAAGTCAATCAGAGAAAAGCATAAATCAGAAAGTACTAACATCCGGAGGCACAGGCATGCTCAAATGGTCAGCCTCAGCAACCAAAATCTTCATCTTCTCCCCGACAAAACGATCCCACCCGTTCGGCCCCAAATCCCCCTCCTTCTTACTTGGCACTGCCCACGCCACCGGCCCCAAACTTGGATCCATCATGAAGTTCTCCCCGCTCTCCGTCCGCACATTCAGCATCGACATCATGCCCAGCACCTTCTGGTCGCTCTTGGCGCGCTCAACTAACCCGCGACGTCCCCACACAATCACTACGCGCTCGGGGCGGTCCGCTTCCGCCATCGGCGGCGGGTCGTAGTGGCACACGGCGCGCACGATCTGCCGCTGGTGCTGCTGCGCGAACTGCGACGCCATCGAGCTCGTCCAGAAGGAGCGCTTGTCGGGCGGGCTGAGGCGCATCAGCACGGCGAGCCCCTGCTCCGGCACGCTGTCGATGGTGTCGACCATCGACCGCGGCGAGCACATGTCGATGAGGAGGAGCCCTTGCAGGCGCTTTCCCTTGGCCGCGAGCTGGCGCGCGACTTCGTACGAGATGGTAGCGCCGCCTGAGTACCCGCCGATGATGTACGGCCCGTTGGGACGGTGCTTGAGGATGGCGTCGACGACAAGACCGGCAAGCCCGGGAATGCCGGTCTTGCGGGAGAGTTTGCCCGGGCAGCGCAGAAAGGGGGACTCGATGGCGTAGACGGGGAGGCCGGTGGGGAAGGGCGGGAGGTGGATGTAGGTCGCGGCGGTGCCGGAGCCGTCGGGAATCAGGAACAGGGGCGTTTCCTTGGACGTGGGCTTGCCCTGCATCAGGACTATCTTGGCCTTGGGGACGGTGGAGAAATCGATGGTGTCTTCGTCTTCCTCCTCGAACTTGAAGACGGACATGTCCTTCACCAGCGTAGCGGGATCCGCACCGGCAGGGAGCTGTACCTTGATCTCGGCAGGGAGGTTCTTCATCATGGCCTCGAGAGGGTTGACGGGAGCCTTGGTCGCCGCTTTCTTCGTCTTCTTGACGGGCGCTGGCGCGGGAGCTGGGGCGGGCGTAACCTTCTTCTCGACCACTGGCTCTGGGATAGGAGCATGGGCGGGAACAGGAGCGGGGGCGACCTTATTTGGCTTGGCCGCTGGCACCGGTGCAGGAGTAGGAGCAGGCTCGTCAGCGTCGGTGACATCAGTGTCGTCACCAACCTCATCCCCGGATGACGATTGCACAGAGGAGTTGGCCTCCATTCCACCAAACTCTGTGCGTAAGTCACCGATTGTGGGGTACTCAAACACAAAGGTAGGCGGCAGCTCGACACCAGTCTCCTGGTTCACGATGCCGCAGATCTGGATTGCCATGATCGAGTCCACACCAAGCTCGGTCAGTACAACCTCATCAGTCAGCTCATCCAGAGGCGTGCCCGTCTCGTTGGCTATGGCACCGAGGAATGTGTCCAGGACATTCTTGGCGCTGACGCTGTCCTTGACGGCGGGCGTAGTACTGTCAAGCGACTCGATGTCTTGCTCGTCAGGGTCGGCAACGCCCTCATCGGCAACAATGTCGTAGTCTTCTTCCTCAATCTCTTCGTGGTCCTCTTCATCCGAAGCCTCCTCGTTGTCAACAGCACTAGGAGCGCTCATGATACCCTTAAACTCCTCGCGCAGCGTACCAATAGTGGGAAATTCCAGACCCCAGGTGGCTGAGATGTCGTACCCAGTGGCATTCTTGACCGAAGCCGAGATCTGTATCGCCATGATAGAGTCAATGCCGATCTCACCGAGCTCAGCGTCGTCGGTCAGGTCCTCAAGCGCGGTGCCAGTCTCGGACACAATCGCAGCCAGAAGCGTGTCGAGGACGCTGACCTCTGCGCCAGCAGCAGCCACGGGCTTAGCAACCTTCTCCTTCTTGGGCTTGGGCGCAGCAGCCTTCTTCACCAGCGCAGGCGCAGCAGCCTTTGCCTTAGGAGCAGCAGCAATATCCTTCGTCGCAGGCACCTTGACCGCCGCTGCCTTAGCAGCAGGGGAAGCATCAGTGGCGCCGACCCCGACCTTGCCAATCGCCCGCTCCAGCATCGCGTACTGGACCTCGTGGAACTTGAGGTTCGAGCACTGCATGACCAGCCTGTTGCCCGCCAGCACATCAAAGACAAAGACGTCGCAGACGAACGCATCGCCCTCGTTCTTGGTCACGCGGACGTACGAGTGGTACTTGCGCCCGGCGGCCAGCTCGGCCGTCTGCTCGCTCTTGTCGAAGCCGCCCATCATGAACATGCGACCCTCGGGCCGCGCGGGGTTGACGTTGGCGACGAAGCCGGCGAGGTGCACCAGGCTGTCACTCCAGTACGGGCTGCTCGTGGTCGCCGGGTCGGACGGGTCCTGCTGCAGGACGACCTCGGCGACGGCCTCCTTGAAGTCGCGCGAGACGAAGGCCTCCTGCAAGCCCATGTAGGGCCCGGCGTACTTGACCGTGTTGCTGAACAGGCTGTAGAAGATGCTCGGCTTGAAGCGGTGGCCGTCGCCCTCCTTGGACGACTTGATGACATCGCTCATGCGCGCGTGCACAAAGTATGAGGTCTTGTCCCAGTCGGCTTGCAGCTTCTTGTTGTCGACGACAGCGAAGCGGCAGCTGCCGAGGTCGTATGAAACAGGCCCGTTGGAGACCTTGAAGGTGGCGGTGAGGGTCTTGTCGGTCGGCATGGTTATGGTGGTCAGGATGTCTGCCTTGGACTCGCCGGTTGGCATACTGAAGGGGCGGTTGAAAGAAGGCGTGAGAAGAGCCAGGTCGACGTTCTTCTTGTCGAGCGCAGCGAGGGTGTATTGTGCGCCCTCCAGACCCATCTCGCAGAAGACCCCGCCGGGACAGACTGGCACGTCGCGCAGACGGTGGCCAAGGATAGCAGCCTTCAGCGCGGGATCGGCGGCGCTGCTCCTGAATGTGACCTCGATCTTGGAGGTCAAGCTCTTCTTGACCACATAGTGGAGCACTGCAGAAATAGGCCTCTCCAGCACCGCAGCCGGCGCCACAGCAACAGGCGCAGCAGCCAGAGCAGGGGCGGCAACAGGCGCCTCTCTGGGCTCGGTCCACTTCAGCCAGTACTCCTTGAGGTCCCAGTTGTAAGAAGGCAGCGACGAGATGTGCTTGACCTGGTTCCGCGTGACAGAGGGCTCATGGACAGCGATCCAGTCAATCTCCACACCAGCCTTGTATAGCGTGGCGAGGGACTTGGATACGCCGGACCAGGACCTCTCCCTGGCGCTCTCGAGAGTCGATGCGATGCGCTCGGCCGGCACGTCAAGGGTCGCCTGGGTGAAGCTGCCGAGCACGCGGCTGGGGCCGACCTCAAGGTAGACGGGGTTCTTGAACTTCTCGGCCGCGGCCTTGAGCGCGCCGGCGTAGTTGACCTTCTCGCGCGTCTGGCGCATGAGGTACATCTCGGCGATCATGCCGGGCTTGTCGACGACCTCGGCTGCGAGGGCGGAGACGATGGGAATCTTGGGCGTGGAGTAGATGACGCCACGAGCAATGGCGGCGAAGTCATCCAGCACAGGGTCAACTTGGACAGAGTGGAAGCCATACGGCATGGTCAGCTGCGTGGAACGGACGGCGCCACCATCGGCAGCCTCCAGAGCCTGCTTCAGGGTGGCGATCTCATCGGCAGTGCCCGAGACCACAGTCGCCTTGGGGCTGTTGATGCAAGCAACCTCGCAGCTGGACAACGTGCTGAGGTACTGCTCGACCTTCTCAACCGGCGCAAACACGCTCAGCATCGTGCAGTCGCCAGGGACGCAGCGCTCGAGGACAAGCTGTGCGCGCCTGCCAACGAGGAAGAGCACATCGGTCAGGGACAGAACGCCAGCGACGTGGAGCGCGGCGTACTCTCCCAAGGAGTGCCCCATGACAGCAGCAGGCTCGACACCGGTCGAGCGCCAGAAAGCAGCGAGGGCGATTTCCAGCGCAACAACAGCGAGCTGCGTCTGGGCGGTGTCCTTGGTGGACATGTCAGCCTCGCGGTTGGTGATGATATCCAGGAACTCGGGGAAGTTGTTCTGCTTGCAGACCGACACAGACAGGTCGAGGATGTTGCGGAAGGCCGGGTTGGTCTCGTACAGCTCAGCGCCCATGCCGGCGTAGTGCGAGCCCTGGCCGGTGAACATAAAGACAACAGGAGCGGGAACGGTCTTCTTATCCTTCTTGTCGGCCTTCAGGTCGGCGTCCAGCTTAGCGACAACCTCCTTGATGGATGAAGCGGCGAAGGCTGTGCGAATGGGGTAGTGGATCCTGCGGGCAGACAGAGTGTAGGCAAGGTCCTCAATCCGGTGGTCGTCCATACTAGCACGCAGGAAGTTCAACAGCCGTTTCTTGTTCTCGGTGTGCGACAGGGCGCTCTTGGCTGACAGGGTGATGGTGTGGCTGGACCTGGTGTCGGCAGCGTTCTCGCCGGGCTTGACGGCATCCTCGATCAGCAGGCACGAGTTGCCACCAGACGCGTCGAAGTTGTTCAGGATCAAGCGACGGCGCTTCTCGGCAGAATACTTGAACTCGACGCGCTGGCTGGGGATGTCGATCATCAGAGCCTTCAGGTCGGGAAACTTGGGGTTCAGCTTGTGGGGCATGTTGGCTACGGGAGGCATAAACTCTTCCTGCAGCATCAGCACACACTTGATCAGCGAGGCAATACCGGCCGCAGCCTCGGTGTGGCCAATGTTGGCCTTCACAGCACCAACACGCAAAGGCACCTTGTCACCCTTGGCACGCGTGAAGGTGTTGGACACAGCAGTCATCTCGGCCAAGTCGCCGACCTGGGTGCCGGTTCCGTGCATCTCGACGTAGTTGATCTGCTCGGGGGTGACCTGGGCCTTGCGAAGAACCTGGCGGAAGAGCCGCTCTTGAGCACCGGCGTCGGAGGTGGTGATGGACTTGGCGTTTCCGGCATGGTTGCGACCAGAGGCAGAAATGACAGCCAGGATGTTGTCGTTGGCAGCAATCGCATCCTCGATACGCTTCAGGACGACACAGCCGGAGAAGTCACCGCGGCAGTAGCCGTCAGCATCGTCGCGGTAGGTCTTGCAGTTGCCGGTGGTGCTGAGCACACCAGCCCTGGACAGAGCCGAGAAGGTGTGGGGAGAGCTTATGATCGTGCTGCCACCGGCGACGGCCATATCAACCTCTCCAGCAATCAGCTGCGCACACGCCATGGTGATGGCAGAGGCAGAGGACGCACAGGCGCTGTCGATCTGGTATGTGGGACCCTCCCACTTGAAGTGGAAGTTGACACGTCCAGGACCGAAAGCCTTCTGCATACCTTGCATGTTATACGCATCACAGCCAAGCTGATGAGAGTTCGCACGCCAGTCGTCCACGCTCTGACCAAAGAATGCACCAATGCGGGTAGGATCAGTGACCCTCGTCCGGCCAGCGCTGTACCCGGCCATCTCCAGAGCCTCGTAGGTGGCCATCAACCACAGACGATGGCAAGGTTCCATGAGCAGGGCCTCGCGCTGGGAGATGTTGAAGAACTTTGCGTCAAACATACCCGGCTTGTCGATGAAGCATCCGTATCGCGAGTTGCTTGTGCAGCGGCCCTTGTGCGTCGGGCTGAAGAACTCGTTGATGTCCCACCGATCACTTGGAATCTCCTTGTGTACGTCCTGGCCGGTGATGACGATCCGCCAGAAGTCGGACATGTCATCGGAGCTGGGCGCGCGGCCGGCCATGCCGACGATGGCGATCTTATCGGAGACGGCAGAGGGAGATGTGGGAATGGTCAGCGGCATTTGGTGCTCGTAGGCGACGGCGACCGTCTTGCCAGCGGCCTTGAGCTGATCGCGGACAAAGTTGTCGTGAGGGCTGGGGCCGATCACATTGAGCTCTACAGAAGTAGCGTTGACCTTGGCGACGCGGGCCTTGACCTCCTCGACAATGTTGAAAGGCTTGCAGAGGATAGCCTCACAGGCCTCGCGAACGGTAGCCCGCCAGGTACCGTTGCCAAGGGGGAGATCCAGAAGAGGAGACTCGCCGACGATGCTGGCAATTTCGCCGTCGGTCAGGTTGAGCGAGTGATGAAGAGCGTGAATAGCCATTTCCTGCTTGGTCAAGTTCTTGATGGCCGGGCACTGCTTCAGGACCTTCTCCAGCACTGAAGGGGGGCCAATAATTGTGCTCCATCCTTGGCCAATAACGGCTACCTTGACCTTTTTGACCTCTGGTATCCCCTATAATGGAGGTCAGTCAAGTCACTCCGTACGCATGAATCCTCAGGTTCTGCTGCACATACCATGCTCCGCTGGAAAGCATCCAGTGAAGACTTGAGCTTGTCGGCGGGGATGCCAACAAGCGTCCAACCCCAGTTTGCTGTAGAAATCTCAGTTGCCCGCGAGCGGTAGTATGAGAAGACTTCCATCCTGCACAGAACACGGGTCATTTCCAGACTGGCATCGTAAAGGCTCTCAAAGTCGGTCGCAATATCCAGAGCAGCAGTATTGAGAAGGCCGCCGCAGATCGGCACCGTCTCAGCGTCGTTGATGAGAGAGGGATCCCGTTTGACGGCTCTGGTTTATGGTTGTCAACGACAATCATTACGATGGTACTGGATTCGCCATGTTGTCACTTACTGCAAAAGCAGCGCCTGTCTCATGATGAAGACTAACATCCCGTGGGACATGCCGACTGGGTCCGGGGTTTTCCGGTACTTGTCAGCAAGTTGCTGAAATGTGTGAAAGACGCCCATGGTATCACGTAGTGTAGACTCCCAGTGTGTCATCTGCTCCTTGACGATGGCGACATTGTCGGCAAGGAACGATGCAAGCCACGACTGCGTCTCAGCTTGCTTGTAGAGGTAGTCGATGCCCTGCACAAAGGCATCGTTCTGGTCTCCCACAAGGAGAACAGTCTTGGTGGTGGACACCATTGCGGAGGCCTTAGACGTGAGCGAACGTTTCGAGGGAGGGACTGGTCTAGGGGTATCCAAGGGGCATCGAGATGGGAAGGGGGGGGGGAGACAACAAAGATAGTGTAAACCAAAAGTTAAGACGAAACTAATGTGAGATCCCAAGTCAAAGTCTTAGAGGATGTTCGTTCCTATTATCAACAACAGCCTTTGAGATCATCCCACGAGGTGGCACTGGCCACGGTGGCCCGCCTTGCAAGGTATTGTTACCCTCCCGCCGCCTCGGGCATCTTGAAGCTGAGACGGGGACATCGATGTCAGACTTCGTGGACGACCACTGACCATCCTCAGTGATGCCCCGAGACGGCTGGCGGGAGTCGGGCGGTTATTGGGAAGGATAACCGGAAACAGGAAGCTCACTGGCAGTTGTAAGTGCTCGGAAGATTCGCTTGTCGGGGGGCTAGCCCAAAATTGCCTGTCGTAGGAGGCGTCTACGAAACTCTGCTCTGGAAACAGTGGTGGAGTGGCCACTCGGCCAGTCTGCAGTCAGAGAAGCGCGCGCAACATTCAAGATGTCCCGAATTGCCCGCATCAAAATCTCGGGACTTCTCGATATGCGGGTCAAGGAATGGAACGCCCGAGCCAGAAAATGTGGACGTGGAGAGGCAGTGATGCCGGAAATAGTAGAAAGCCCAGCTTCCTTTCAAGGAACACACCCCAGGGAATTGATGTGAAACGAAGAGAGAAGCCACAGACATTTACCCTCTTAGACCATTGGATCGGCCATGAGAAACGGAGGCCCTCGTCTAAGGCGGTGAGTCCCCGAGTCGCCTCAGCTGGCGGCTGGTCTTACATAGGGTGTAATCGAGGAGCTCACGGGCGTGAACAAGTAAAGTCACTGCGGCTGCATCGCTTGCCTGCGAGGCGCCGTCGGTCAGAGAGGATTCTATCCCCACGCATGCAGACGCACTAGGGAGACAGAAAATATGGAATCACGGACATGTAAAGTGTGTGCTTCGCGAAAGATCCACTCCACGGGCCACCCCCAGCAAAGCCCAGATGGGACTCAGCTATGAGGTCAGGCATACGGCAGTCGAATGAAGGAGCAACCATCGACTGTTGCCCATCACCCGGCGTGGTTATCCAGATGCTTAATTGAGAAATTTGTGGCACTTCGCAGTCGCGCGCGGGTCTCTATCGAGCAGCTAGTGATGCCCTCGCCTCTCGAGCATGTTGTGCCGGGGTGGAAATGCATGGCTCAGCCCATGGGAGAGAGCGGGGGGAGGGCTTCTAGAAGTAGTTTGAAGATATCGAGTACTTGACACTTTGCAGGATGAGCATCGAAGTGTGTTGGTATTGGCGATAATGCTGGTGAGCCGGGCATGGTCCGGACGGAGATCGCGTCGAGGACGGTGTTTTACGCGTTGTTATCACGTCTGCTGAAGAAGCGGGTGCTGTTTTGGTTGCCCACATGGTTCAAGAAATAACAAGACAATTCTAGGGCCACAATGCATTCGCTGTAATAGGACTTCATAGTTGGAGTGGTGATGGTATCGTGTAGTGGTGAGGAGCGGCGAGAGATGGTGTTTGACGTTGGGCGAGCAGGTTTGCCCAGACGTTGTCTATATCCCGGCATCCCTGAACATATAACGACAGGGGCCCTCGTACGGTGCTACCCCCGGGGCGTCCAAATAGTAAAAGACCCTTGAACAGATCCCCCACGGCCCACTCACACACATATTCTCTTTCTCCGATTTAACGAGATGTGGATCTCGGGGGGCTTACCTGATTGAAAGTCCCGAGAGCCATTCCCAAGAGGGTAGGTCGCCCATTGCTGGACACCAACCGCCTCCAGACTCCCACCCGCACGCAAAAGTACCCGGACATGTCCAACAGCAGCCCATCATTTCGGGCTTCGAAGCTCGGGGCATGTGGGACGGTAGAGGCCAATATTCCGGGTGCGTTGCCGCTGACAGGATAGGCTGTTTGGGAATTTGTGGAGGCTCTGTCTGGACGATGTGGGAAAAATGAGCATGCATTGCTGTCTGCGTAGCCGGACCCTAGGTCATGACTTCGCGGTGGATAAACGAGGAGAAAGAAATATAGATATAGCTTCAACATCCTCCTGTTGGCTGAGCTGGTATTTGATATGAATCTCCAATGTTCTTGTTGAAAGCTTCCCTCCCTCTGATCAGCGTCCTCTGGTGCCGTCTCGCCTTTCGTCTTCTCAGCCATTCCACGTCCATCTTTGGTAGCGCAAAGCACGTAGAAAGAGAACTCGAACCAGTCAGTATCATTGCCATAAACGCCAGGCCGGGTCTCAACCTACACAAGAGCAGTCCATCACTCTTTTTTGCCCTATACCCACAACGTTCCCACAAACGACGGTCAATTCTCCGAAAACACCGTCAAGATGTCGACTACTCCTAACGTCCCCTTGGCCATTGTCGGTTTGTCTTGCCGATTGGGTGGAGATGCCACCAACCCGAGCAAGTTTTGGGACATGCTCAAGAACGGCAGAGGTATGACTGTATTTCTTCTGTCAACGTACACTGCGACAAATTTCAATGGAAGTATAGAGAATTGTGGGAGACAAGGCTGGGATACCCCTGCCAGATCTTGGGTGTCTGGCTCAGCCTTGTACCCCTAACCCTTTCATTCAATTTGCCGGATCTCGGTCATCATCCTGGTCCACTTGACATCTTTCACCTGCAACACAACACGGCAACTAATGCACCACCATCCTCACCACAGATGCTCACTCTCCCACCTCCGACCGGTGGAACCCCGATGCCTTCTACCACCCCAACAAGAGTACTCTGGGTACCGTGCCCACCCCTGGCGGCCACTTCGTCAAGGAGGATGTCTACGCCTTCGACGCCGCCTTCTTCAACCTCCCTGCCTCCGAGGCCGTCGCCATGGACCCTCGTCAGCGCATGGCCCTCGAGGTCGCCTACGAGCTGTTCGAGTCCGCCGGCATGCCCTTCGAGAAGGTCAAGGGCTCGCAGACCGCCGTCTACATCGGCGCTGGTCTCTCCGACTACGAGGCCTCCATTCAGCGCGACCCCGAGTACGCGCCCAAGTACGCCTTGACTGGTGTATCCCACGAGATTCTCGCCAACAGAATCTCCCATTTCTTCGACATCCACGGCCCGTCCATGACCGTCGAGACTGCTTGCTCGTCCTCCCTGGTCGCCATTCACTTGGCTTGCCAGAGTGTCCGCAACGGCGAGGCCGACATGGCCGTTGCTGGTGGTGTGAATCTGATCCTCAACCCGGAGATGACCATCCAGCTCAGCAACTTGGGCTTCCTCTCTCCTTTCGGTCACTGCCGCTCCTTCGACAACGATGGTGACGGTTATGGCCGTGGCGAGGGTTGCGGTCTTATCTTGATCAAGAAGCTCGCCGACGCCGAGCGCGATGGTGACCCGATCCGCGCTGTCATCCGTGGTTCCGGCATCAACTCGGATGGTTGGACCCAGGGTATCACCCTCCCCAGTGTCGACGCCCAGGCTGCTCTCATCCGGGACGTCTATAAGAATTTCGGCCTCGATATGGAGAGCACCCAGTTCGTCGAGTGCCACGGAACCGGTACCAAGGCTGGTGACCCAGTCGAGGTCCGTGCTATCCACGAGACCCTCGGCTCCAAGGCCACTTCCTCCCGCAAGCTGATTGTCGGCTCCGTCAAGCCGAACATTGGCCACTTGGAGGCTGGTGCTGCTGTTGCTGGTGTGATTAAGGGTATTCTTGCCATGGAGAACGGCATGATACCTCCTCAGATCTACCTCAACAAGCTGAACGAGGGCATTCCTTTCGACGACTGGAACATCCACGTACCCCAGAAGCTCACTCCTTGGCCCGTTGCTGAGACCAAGCGCATGTCTGTGTCCAGTTTTGCGATGGGCGGAACCGTAAGAAAGAAAAGAAATCCCTTCTTGCTTTTTCTTCCAATCGTGTGGAATGTTGTCTTGCTGACTATTGTGATCAGAATGCTCACGTTATCATGGAGGGCGTTGACAAGCGCAAAGGTCACCCCCTCTTGACCAACGGCTCTGCTGCCGCCAGCTCCGTCTTCGGAACCAAGGAGCCTGTCCTGGACAAGAAGCGCCTATTCACCTTCAGCGCCTCTGATCAGGCTGGTGTGGAGCGTGTTGGCAAGGCTTTGGCCGACCACTTGGACAGTCTCGGCCCTCTTGCCAGCGACCCGGCTTACATCGCCAACCTTGCCTACACTCTGGGCGAGGGTCGCTCCAAGCTCAGCTGGAAGACGACCTGTCTCGCCGAAAACGGCTTTGAGCTTCGCGAGAAGCTCGAGTCCTTCAAGGGCGCCAACGCTGTCCGTTCTTCAGGTGAGCCTCGCATCGGCTTTGTCTTCACTGGCCAGGGTGCTCAGTGGGCCGGTATGGGTGCCGAGCTTCTGGAGCGCAAGGCCTTTGGCGAGTCTTTCAGGAAGTCGAACGAATACCTGAAGGAGTGCGGGTGTGAGTGGGATGCGATTGAGGAGCTCAGTCGTCCCGCCGCCGAATCTCGTGTCTCCGAGCCCGAGGTCTCCCAGCCCATGTGCAACATCCTGCAGGTCGCCCTCGTTGACGAGCTCCGTGCCTGGGGCATCAACCCAACCAAGGTTGTGGGTCACTCCTCCGGTGAGGTTGCCGCTGCCTACGCCGTTGGCGCGCTGAATCAGAAGGACGCCGTTACTGCGGCTTACTTCCGTGGACAGGCTTCCGGCCTCATCAAGAAGAAGGCCGCCCACCTCAACGGTGGCATGATGGCTGTTGGCCTCGGCCGCAAGGAGGCCGAGAAGTGGATTTCCAAGGTGGACGCTGGACAAGTCATCGTGGCTTGTGTCAACTCCCCCGAGAGTGTTACCCTTTCCGGTGACATGGCTAGCCTCAAGCAGCTACTACCTCTGCTCGACGAGGAGAAGATCTTCGCCCGCATGCTGAAGGTCGATGTGGCTTACCACTCTCACCACATGAGGGAGGTCATGTCCGACCTTCTGGGGTTCATCAGCCACATCGATGGACAGCAGCCCCTGAAGCAGTCTGCCAAGATGATTTCTTCTGTCACCGGCAGTGAGATCAAGCCCGAGGAGCTTGGTGGTCTCTACTGGGTCAAGAACTTGGTTTCTCCCGTTCTCTTCTCCGACGCTCTCCTCGAGCTTGTCACCCCAGCCGACCCCATCACCAACTCTGTGTCTGACAATACTGTCGACCTGCTCATCGAGGTCGGACCCCACTCTGCCCTCGGCGGCCCAGTTCAGCAGATCCTCAACGCCAGTGGTATCAAGAACGTGGCCTACACCTCTGTTCTCAAGCGTGGCAAGGATGGCATGGACACTGCTTTCGACCTCGTCGCTGACCTGTTCTGCAAGGGCGCTTCCCTCAAGATCATGGGCGTCAACGAGGATGTTGAGTGCAAAAAGCTGGTTGACCTGCCTCCCTACCCTTGGAACCACAGCAAGACTTTCCACGCTGAGAGCCGTATCGACATTGCCGGCCACATGCGCACAGTTCCCCGGAAGTCTCTCATCGGCGCCCCTATGCCCGCCATGGACGAAAACGAGCACGTCTGGCGTGGATTCCTCTCCCTGGAGGAGGAGCCCTGGATCCGTGAGCACAAGGTCTTGTCCATGGTTCTCTTCCCGGGTGCCGGTATGGTCGCCATGATCCTCGAGGCGGCCGCTCAGATGGCCGACCCTGGCAAGAAGGTGCACTCGTACAAGCTGCGTGACGTCGCCTTCTTCAGCGCCATGCCCATGAGCGAGGACACCCCTACCGAGACCGTTGTGCACGTTCGCCCTCATATCGTCTCCACTGCTGCCTCCAACCCTCACACCTGGTGGGAGTGGACCATCTCCTCCTGCACTGGCCGCGACCAGGCCCTCCGTGACAACGCTCGTGGTATGATGACCATTGAATACGTCACTGAGAGCGAGCAGATGAAGGCTGAGCACTCTCACCTTCTCACGGCCAAGCAGGCTGAGTACAAGCAGGTTCTCGAGTCTTGCCCCGACACCTTCGCCAAGGAGAAGTTCTACGAGACCACCACCAACGTCTCCTGGTTCTACGGTCCTCTGTTCCAGACCCTGGACAACATGCACCCTGGTAAGGAGAGGTGCACGTACGATGTGTTCCTCCAAGACTGTGGCCCTACCTACAGCGAGAAGCTGGTCAGGCGCCCGTTCTTGATCCACCCTGCCATGCTTGATGCTGTCTTCCAGTCCTTTGTTGGTGGCACCTATACTGAGGACAAGCAGCTCAACATCCACAAGGCCACTGTCCCCACCGCTGTCGGCGAATTTGAGATCTCGGCTGACTTCCCCGAGGATGTTGGCAGCTGCCTCAAGGCCTACTGCACCACCAAGCGTCACTCGTTCCGTGACACTGCTGCCGACGTGTTCTGGCTGAGTGAGGACTTGAACAAGCTGTACCTGCAGGTCCACGACTACCGCTCTACCGAGCTGTCGTCTTCCTCCGACGATGTTGTTGAGGTTGGCAAGAAGACCGAGACTAGCGATCTGTGCACTGCCATCAACTGGGAGTACTCCCTGGAGCTGCTGACGTCCGAGGAGCTCAAGAAGGTGACCGAGGCCCTCTCCCCTCTGGACGCCACGTCTAAGGTTACTCGCATGTTCCTCCACGCCAACCCTGCCGCCACCGTCATCGAGCTCCTCCCCAGCTCCGACGTCACCAAGGGTGCGGTTTTCCCCGTGGCCGATGCTCTCACCCTCCCTAGCCAGCTTCGCTACGCCGTGGCCGCACCCCAGGGTGATGCCATCACCGATGTGTTCTACCTGGGTGACGCTGCGACGCCTGTTCCCACCGACGTCGCAGCTGCCGACCTCATCGTCGTATCTCCCGCCTGCAACGACATTGTTGGTTTTGAGCAATACTTCAGCAAGGTCCTCGGTCTGGCCAAGTCCAATGCCAGTGTCCTCTGCACTGTCTCTCCTGAGGCTTCTGTTGCTGAGCTCGTCACCAAGGACTTCACGTCCACCCTCGGCGCCGGCCTGTACTCCAAGCCTACCGCTGTCAAGGCCAAGAGTACCGAGTCCAAGCCCGAGGTCGTCATTGTCGAGGAACCCACACCGACCAAGTTCGCCAAGTCCTTCGCTGGCAAGCTTTCCGAGACCCTTTCTGGTCTGGAGTACACCGTCAAGACGGTCACCTGGGACAGCAAGGACATTGCTGCTGCCACTGAGGGCAAGGCTGCCATCTCGCTTCTGGAGCTGGAGAAGGCGATCCTGGACGAGATATCTGAGCCTGATTTCCTCGCCCTCCGCGAGGTCATCCTCAAGGCCGAGCGTCTGCTCTGGCTCACCCACGGCGACGAGCCCGACTTCAACATGGTCGATGGTCTTGCTCGTGTCGTTCGCGGTGAGATTGTTGGCACTCGCTTCGATGTGCTCCACTTGTCTGCCGCCTCGAGCCTGGACATTGGTGCCGACCTCACTGGCCGTGTTCTGAGCGCCAACTCCAAGGACAACGAGTTCCGCGAGACCAACGGTGCCCTGTCCGTATCTCGTATCTGCAAAGACAAGCCTGAGAACGCCGATGTCAACCACCACCTCAAGGACTGGACTGGTGTCATGCCCCTCAAGGAGCACGATGGCCCTCTCCGCCTGACTGTTGGCCAGCCCGGTATGCTAGACACCCTGCAGTTCATTCCCGATGACCGCTTCATCGACAAGCCTCTCGGTGAGCGCGAGGTCGAGATCGAGGTCAAGGCCTCCGGTGTCAACTTCCGCGACGTGATGTCGTCTATGGGAGTGCTCAATGATTCCTGGCTGGGTCTCGAGGCCTCCGGTGTCATCACTGCCGTCGGCTCCAAAGTTACTCGCGTCGCTGTCGGTGACCGTGTTGCTGGTTGTGGTACCGGTGCTCACACCACCAGCCTCCGCACTACTGAGGTTGCTTGCGCCAAGATCCCCGACACGATGAGCTTCGAGGAGGCCGCCGCCATGAGCGTCATCCACACCACCGCCTACCACGCCCTGGTCAACTTGGCCAAGCTGAAGAAGGGCCAATCCGTGCTCATCCACGCGGCCGCCGGTGGTGTCGGTCAGGCTGCCATCCAGCTGGCCAACCACCTCGGCATTACTGTCTACGCCACTGTCGGTTCCTCCGAGAAGCGCAAGTTGATTGTTGAGAAGTACGGTGTCAACCCCGACCACATCTTCAACTCTCGCGATGCCTCCTTCGTCCACGGTGTCAAGCGCATGACCAACGGCAAGGGTGTCAACGCCATTCTTAACTCGCTGTCTGGTGAGCTGCTCCGCCAATCATGGTACTGTCTGGCCACCTTCGGTACCTTCATCGAGATTGGTCTCCGTGATATCCAGGGCAACACCCGTCTGGACATGAAGCCCTTCATGGACAACACCACCTTCACCTTCTTCAACCTGTTGCTCGTCATGGAGCACCTGCCCGACGAGATGGCGGAAATCGTCACCAACGTGTATGACCTCGTGCACCAAGGTGTTCTGTACGCTCCCACCGTGCTCACCACATACCCTGTGGGTGCCCTGGAGGATGCCTTCCGTCTGATGCAGAGCGGTCGCCACCTCGGAAAGCTGGTTCTAACCATGGGCGCTAATCCCCAAGCGCCTGTGCTCCACAAGGCCTCCAACTCTCTCAAGCTCGACCCCAACGCCACCTACTTGCTGGTTGGTGGTCTCGGTGGTCTTGGGCGTTCTCTGGCTGGTATGTTCCTCGACAGCGGTGCTCGCAACATTGCCTTCGTCTCCCGATCTGGTGACTCCGGCGCCGAGGCCAAGAAGACCATGGCGGCTCTGTCTGCCCGCCCTGGTGTCAACGTCAAGGCCTTCAAGGCTGACATGGCCGACCTGTCCTCCTTCGAAACTGCGATGGCCGAGTGCGCCGCTGCCCTGCCACCTGTCAAGGGTGTCGTGCAAATGGCCATGGTGCTCCGCGACGCTCTCTTTGAGAAGATGACCCACGACGAGTGGGTGACCTCAATCAAGCCCAAGGTGCACGGTACCCGCAATCTCCATACATACTTCTCCGAGGACCGTCCCCTGGACTTCATGATGTTTTTCTCCTCGTGCGCTGGTGTCTTCGGCAACTCAGGCCAGGCCAACTACGCCGCCGGCAACACCTACCAGGACGAGCTCGCCCACTACCGGCGCGCCAAGGGCATGGCCGGCGTGTCCATCGACCTCGGCATCATGCGCGACGTCGGCGTGGTCGCTGAGACGGGCGCCAAGGGCTTCCTCGCCCTGTGGGAGGAGGCCATCGGCATCCGCGAGAACGTCTTCCACGCCATGATGCGCTCCATCATCAACGGGCAGACGGACCCCAAGACGCGCGACAGCTTCCCCGCGCAGGTGTCGACGGGCCTCGCGACGGCCGACGTCATGACCGAGTTCGGGCTGCCGCGGCCCGACTACTTTGACGACCCGCGCATGGCCCGCCTGGCGATGGCGACGCACGCGGCGGGCGCCAACGCGACGAAGGGCGGCGTGGCGACGATTGAATCGCGGCTGCAGGAGGCCGAGGGCCTCGAGTCGGCGACCGAGATCATCACCGAGGCGCTGGTGCAGAAGACGGCGGACATTCTGCAGATGCCGGCGTCCGAGGTCGACCCCAATCGGCCCATGTACGTGTACGGCGTGGACTCGCTGGTGGCGATGGAGGTGCGCAACTGGATCAGCAGGGAGATGAAGGCAAACATGGCGCTGCCGGAGATCCTGGCGGCGATGCCAATGTACAAGTTTGCGGGCAAGATTGCCGAGAGGAGTAAGCTTGTTACTGTCAAGGCTGATTAGAGAGGAAGGGGGGAATTGGTGGATGGATAGATGGATATAAATACTGCTTTCCACAGCTGGAATGCTGATCAGGCCTGGGGGGTTTGAGCGCTACCAAACTCTTCGTCTGGGTAGGTTAACGGGATGGCAGTGGGGTGTAGTATGGTTTGCATGGATTGATGGATGGGGTTGCTTTGACGATGTAATGATATCTACGGGTAGCTGCTTCTTCGGCGCGAATGCTGGATGGGCTGATGGATGTCTGTTTGCTCTGAGATGTGTTGAAGGATGCTTTCCTCTTTTTCTCTCTCCTCATGTTTGGGCTTTAGACTGGGTGAAAGTATGGGCTTTCTTTGAGTGTTAGATATTTACAGATTCTTGCTACATACTGTTGGGTAGATTTAAGGCACAGGTCCTTCATGAAGCTATGCTGAGCGTACGATATGTCGGTGCCCTTTGTAGAATCTTTCAGCGCGGTGCCCACCATGTTATCGCCTTATTCGCAGCCCTCGCTGGCAGTAGATGACAGTCAATCATGCGCAATACGATCAGGATAGCTAAACCTGCTGTGACTTTTCCCTAAATCTACTGTAACGCCACATCTAGCCACGGCGGCCCGCATTATATCACCGGGGTATCGCTGCAATATATTCTTACGGCTGCTACATATTATTAATTTGCTTTGGTATATCGTAGCTAGATCTCTGCGAGCTATCTATTATAATAAGGAAAGATAATAACGGAAGATAAGATATAGGTAATTAAAAAAAGAAAGATAGGGAAATAAATGCGTATATAGAAATAATAATAACAATTGCTGTACGCCTATATACCTATAAAGGTTAGCCCTGCAAACGGGCCAGCCGATATGATTAAGCAGAAATTAACAGCCTTTAACCGCCGTAAGCCCTTTGGCCTACAGCTTAAATTTAGCTACAATAACAATAGAATCGACCTAATCCCAATATATATATTACTTATATCATTTATATAATATAAACCATCGATAGCGTAGGAGTTAAATATATATAAAGTATATCTAAATTGTGAATAGTGAGCGTTGAATATATAATTGTAGCTTCGCAGCGATATCCCTACGAATTTCACGGGATATATGGCGTTACAGTAGATTGAGGGAAAAGTCACAGTAGGTTTAGTCATATTGCAATACGATTCTTGAGCTTGTCCCTCAGTTTCCGCATGCTCCTTATGCCCTCTGCCAGGGTCAACATCGCCAACGCACCAGGATGACCTCCCATCTCCCTGGGACTCACGAGCAGTACCAATGTACTCATCTCTGCTCTGGTCGTGCTCTCCCACACTCATCACCACGCCAGCATACTTGACAGTGATGGCATTCAGAACGAGACGACACATGCGTTCATTCCCATCGCGGAACGGGTGGATGTTGACCAGGCGGTCGCAGTACTTTGCAGCGAGCGCAAAGGGGTCCACTTTGGAGTCTTCCTCGGAGTCCTGCAGCTCTTTTCCATGTTCTTCACCATGGACTGCATAGCCTCAGCTATGGTGGAGGGGGTGTGAAACTTGTGCGTGCCCACAAACACATCTGATGTGCGGTAGACACCGCCAAACTCCTTGGTACTGATGAATCCAGCACCTTCGCCGCCTATTCCCTGCACCAAGATCTGTTGAGAATGCCCCGGTTCTCCTGATTAGGAAACCCCGATATTTCCGGTACATTGTACGGAAACAACAGACGCCGTTATAGAGATTTAGGCCTCCGAGATCGGCCTCTTTAGATAAAAGGAATCGGATATTTCGGCTATACCTCTCGAGGAGTTGGTTTTGGTAAAGATCGTATAGGCTATATATACTAAAGTGGTCCTACGAGAAATAGCTATTAATCTTTTGGATCTATATACAAATTCAACATTCTTTAGATCCTCCACCTATTTTAACATATTATCAATACGATTTATTAGCTAAAACGCACCTATTAGCATATCCTATATTTTTCAAACCCTTTCATATAACGCTTTCGCTAAATAAAATTATCACCAGCCTTACTACTATTATATAACACCCATTAAACCTCTTTATATACTACCTAAAAATAAAAATACACCTATACCAACTAAAACCATAAGATCTTTGTTTCGAACCTTTTTGATTAAAGGTTCTATAGCTTTAACATTAAACGTTAAAAGCATTGCTAGATCGCAACCAATAAAAAAACCACTACAACTATCAGAATTACCTATTAAGAAATCGTTAACGCTACTAGACCCCTAACTATAAACCGGCCAACAACTATCACCAAAATCAATTCAACTAAATCTCCAACTATAATTAGGCTAACAATTATCACCAGACTTGGCCTTATCGTCCTTATTATTAAAAATACGAAAGCCTTTAAATAACAAAAGCGAAAAGTTATTTCTCGCTAATAGAAAAGCGCTAGATCAAGCAAATCAATAGATTTAATAACTTCAAACACAACTATAATTTTAAAAAAAATCGGAATTAACGCAAATAATCAAAATTACAAAATCTTCAAAAGGAGATATACCAAAAACCTTAAGACCAGCCAAATATAGCGGAATGGCTAATAAATTGCTTTGCGACTAAAACCAGCCCTAATAATACCAAAAGCTTTGTAATTAAGCCATTTTCGTAATCTTTCTCCTAATCCTTCCTCTCCGCCTAACTCTAATATAACAGACGATAAAAAAGCTAACGATAAGGGCAACTCTAAGCTTCCTAGATATATAAAGCATCAATGCCTAACCAAAACCAACTAATATTAATAGAAATCTACGATTTTCGCGATCTTTCGTATAAATAGCTATCTATCAGTCCTTAAAGACTTATTCACACTAATAAATAAACGTAAGCTTATAAAGGCTTTAAATCCAGCTATACTCGCTACCTTTATCATTAATATTAATATTTTTAACAAAAACGCGGAAATAATTAAGCTGATGCGCTATAACGCCATTATCGATAATTGCCTTAAGGATAATATTATCGCAAATATTATAGGCGTTAAAAACCTTGTTATGAAATAGATACGATTAGAGGAATTCGCTTTGGGCTCGGGGCTAATATAGCTTCAAAATTATATAAACGAGATATATAACCTATTATCTTTTAATTTTAGGGAAGCTAACGAATATGTTAATCGATTTGAAGCCCTTAAAAAAACGATGGCAAAATTTGGGAAATATATAATTAAAAGAGAATATAAAATTTAATTTGTAAGAAATATTTAAATATAATATCTAGCTTAGGCGTAAAAGATAAAAGGCTAAATCCGTATAGACCTAAAAATAAATACGCTGGCTTGCATATGATAGGATTTCGTCGATAAATGCTTATTTATTATAGCGCTAATAGCCAACTTAATAACGCCTATAATTATTAAATATTCGCATCTAGGTTAGCCTCCGTAAGGATAGCAATAACAGATATTTGTATGTATTTATAATAACTATTCTCCGGATGATTATTGGCAATTCCACCTTTATTTGAAGCCGGTAATATATCGCCAAAAGGGAAATAAAAGTCGTGGAAATTTCGGAAATAAAAGAAAGGGTTTTAATCGTAGAGAGAATCGTAGAAATACTGGCGGAGGCTTTAATCGAGGTCGAGGTTAAGGCGCCTATTTAACGAATATGGCGGGGCTTATTAGGAAGAAACCAATTTGCCGGTATACCTATAATATTATTATCAATAATTATTGTGACGAGAATCACGTTAACGGAGATATTAGGTCTTCTTTTCATATATTTGGAAGCCGTAGATATTTTATCCGTTGATATTAGCTGTTAGAATTCCTTTGGATTATGATAAATAGAGGAAGAATATAGGCTATAGTTTAGGGCGATATTATTCTTAATTATGATATTGGAAATGGATTATTTATAGAATTGACGCTTTTATAAATATAATATTGCCCTTCCTTTAAGAAAGACCTCATTAATATTCCTATATTATATTAGCGAGATCTCCGTTTTAAAAACTTTAATCTTATAGTAGAAAATAGAGAAATCGTGGCTCGTTTTAATCGAAACTTCGATTTAATAATAAAGCCTACTCCAAAAAAGCTATTAGCCAATTTATCAATAACAAAGGAAAAAACAACTTATTAGAAATATTTGGATAAAGCCAACTTAGCTTTAATTTATACCTATTAACGCCATAAGCATATAAACGTAAAATCGGTCTTAAAAATAGCTCTTATTATTATAGGAAAAGAAGAATTGGTTCTCCATTTAGCCCCAAAAAAGGAATTAGGCGATTTAATCTATCAAATATATGATTTTTATAAACAGCTGCGGCATATTCTAAATAAAGGTTTCTCGAAACCTAAAAAAGCAGGCGAAATTTAGCATTTTGGCTCTTTTAGTCATTCGGTACTAGGCGTTAATAACGAAAAAGGAAGAATAATCGGAATTAATAAGAAATATAGGCTTTGTTAATTTAAAATATATAACGAAAAGGTCGATAGTATTGATCTTATAAAAAATAAATTAATCCAAATAAAGGCTTAGAGATATAAAATCAAATATATTCATTTTAACGGCGGCACCGAATTAATCGGGAAGAAAGATGGTGTTTTAAGGAAATACTTAAAGAATAATGCTATTGAATAAACTATTTTAAAGCCCTATACACCTAAATAAAACAATCTCTTGGAGAAAAATAATCAGATTTTAATAAAAAACGCGAGATATTGGATCAAGGCCTCTTAAACGCCATCGCTATTATAGCCGTTCTTCTTTAGAGCTGCTATTAAAATTACGAATTTTACGGTCAATAATAAGATTCAATCGTTAAAGAAAACGCTTTAAGAAATCTTTATAAAAGAAATATTATCTAATGAATAGCATAAGCCTGATTTCGTAAATATTTTTACGGTAGGCTTAAAAATTATCGCTTATATATCCGAGGCATATTATTAATAAAGCGATAAATTAAAATTGCGAGGAAAAGATAATATATTATTAGATTAGGTTTTTACGGATCCTTTTAAATTATAGAAAATCTTTATATGCTATTTGCTAAAACGTTTTAGAACCGAATATCAATAAATCGTCCAAATCAATAGCTTTATTATTTACGAGGTTTATGGAAAAGATTCTAAGGAATTCACTTTTATAAGCGACGTTCTTATAATCGCTAATATTATTATCGTTAGGTATCCTCTTATATTTATTTTTAAGCGCTATATAGCTCCGGCCGCCTTATAGCGTGCCTTACGGCTTCGAATAGCTATCTCCTTCGCCACCGATCAATAATAAGCCTATTTAACGATAAAACTCGAATTAGCCTATTTTATTAAAGATTTTATAGCTATTGATCCTTTTATAATAGAAAACGCGTTTAACGGCTTTTACGCTATTAAATAGCTTAAAGCGTAACGTAAGGAATTTCGCAATCTTCTCCGATTAGGTATTTTTAGAGCTATCCTTTATCACGATTTACCTCTTTTTATAACTCTCTTTATAACGAAACCTATATATAAATCTAAATACGATTAAGATAGGAAAATCTCGGAATGTAAGATAAGGATTATGATTAAGGGCTTTAAGCAACGTTATAGCATTGATTTCGTTAAAACCTTCGCTTCTTAAAGGATTCTTCTTTATTTAATAGCAATATTAGATTAGGATATATAGCAGGTAGATATTATCGCTGCTTTTTTAGATAATAAATTCGAAGAGAATATCTATTGCGAGATTCCTAAAGGATTAGACCGCTTCTTCGCTAATTTTCCTAAAGAGAACGATATGAGGTATAATCCTATAATCGATTAAGTCCTATAATTATTAAAGGCGTTATATAGCCTAAAACAAACCCTTTATCAATAGGAAAAGCGATATATTAAAGCGCTTTTCGTATTAGGATTTTATTAATTTAAAAATAATTCCGCCGTTTATATATATTATAAAAAGCGAATAATCATCGCTACCTATATCGACGACTTGCTCTTGATAGGCTTAGATTTAAATGCTATTATAAAGATATATAAAGCTTTCGCTCGTAATTTCGAGCTAAAGGATTTAGATAATATACGATATTTCCTAAATGTCCGAATTATATATAATCGCTCTACGCGTATAATTATATTATCCTAAGACGCCTATACAATATATATTCTCGATATCCTCGGCCTCCGTAGCTTTAAGCCCTCTCCTATTCTATTTATACCCGGCTCTTTTATTTTCGCTATGCTAAATAAAGGCACCGCTATTTTTTAAGAAATCTATATATACCAATCTCGTAACGGAAGCCTTATATACACGATAACCCAAACGTATCCGGATATCTATTTCCTAATAAAGGTGATATTACGCTTCGCCTATAACCTTTTAAACGGTTACGAAACGATTTTATAATATGGCTTTAAGTATTGGAATAATATATAGGATTACGGCCTGTTGTTAGGAAAAGGAAATACCAAACCCTTTGCCGTCCTTTATTAGAATAACGATAATTTTAATATTAATTAAAAAGCCGAGGACGTCACCGATATGTCTGCTTGGATTGATTCTAATTAGAAAGACAGCAAATTAGATAAGAAATCAACCTATAGTTTTACGATAATTATGGACGATTTTTTAACGGTTGCTTAGAAATTAAGGCTTTCTGATAAAGTAATGAACAGCATTATAATTGCCGAATATTATAAGATTGCTAAAAACGCATTTTCGCTGCTATAGCTCACTAATCTATTTACAAAACTACGCATTAACGCACGCTTCAATATTAAATATAATAACGCCAATATAATAAAGCTTACTAAAAACCCCGAATTCCATTAACGGATTGGCCATATACCCCTAAACGAATTATTTATACCAGATAAGGTCAAAAGCGGTCGGATCAAAATGGATTAGGTTCCAATAAAGCTTCAGAGGGCTGATAGGCTTACCAAACCTTTAAACAAGCCCCGGCACAACGCTTTAATAATTAGGCTTAGAATAATAAAGATTTAAGGATTAGAAATAACCGCTCTGTATAAAACTAACGATATATCTTTTTATTATTTCTCTATTATTTCTCCTACTATTTCTCCTTATACTATAACAATATTATTATTAATAGCGTTATATAATTAACGGCTAAATCGAAAGTACCGGTTTAAGGGGAGGTGTTGAGAATGCCCCGGTTCTCCCGATTAAGAAACCACGATATTTCCGGTATGTTGTACGGAAATAATAGACGCCGTTGTGGAGATTTAGGCCTCCGAGAACGGCCTCTTTAGATAAGAGGAATCGGATATTCCGGCTGTGCCTCTCGAGGAGTTGGTTTTGGTGAGGATCG